>JAWQEG010005893.1:0-65000 GCA_033782935.1 Petrolisthes cinctipes | reverse complement strand
ATCAGTTGGTGCAGATTTACCAACACTGTACTACTCCCTCAATGTATAATGTGTCAGGATTATAGGTTAAGGGGTTTGGGTAAGGGCATGTAGAGTCTGCGGGCCTCACACTGCAAGTTTCAGCTAAACTAAACCTTTCACAGTCCTCTAGTATATTTTAAAACATATTATGACCGACGAGTATTTGTTTATTATACAGCTATAGGCCTGGGAGACTTATGAAGCCGATTAGCCTTTGACTGCTTTGGGCCTCCCATTGGCGAGTGAAACTGTTTGGCGTTAGCGAGAGTAAATAGCTATAATCGAGTGTCGCAGGCAAGGGGCTAATTTTTCAGATATACCTATGGAATAAAAAAAAAAAAAAAAACACGGTACACCAGGGAGGAGAATGACACACCCTCAAACTGAAAAACACGAGAAAACTGTTGATATTTACAACAAAATGTTACCCTTTTACTTATGACGACAATGTTATGATAATGTGCTATTGTTTCCAAATGCCAACTTCATGCTCTTTCCAAGAAAGGCAACTCGTCGTCACAGGATTCCATCACCATCTCACGACTTCTTCCAATGGCTTCATTTTAAAGTTTCGCCCCCTCTTCCCCACCCTCTCCTTCCACTTCCAGTCTCCCATTACATCACTCGTATTTAAGGTGCTGAAGGAAGGCCTGTAGGCAATTAAGTCTAGCGAAGTGTGTGAGGCAAGCCCGAGACATGACGAGTGTATATT
Source organism: Petrolisthes cinctipes (assembly GCA_033782935.1). Taxonomy (NCBI): domain Eukaryota; kingdom Metazoa; phylum Arthropoda; class Malacostraca; order Decapoda; family Porcellanidae; genus Petrolisthes; species Petrolisthes cinctipes. The sequence goes on along the minus strand of JAWQEG010005893.1, from coordinate 64,267 downwards.
GGTTGCCATGACGACCACCACAACGAAAACAATGGTATCCAATTTGAATAGGCTTACATACCTTACGTGTATATTATCGGATCGTCTCCTATTATTATTCATTATTATTTCTTATTCGTCCTTCTGTCTCTATCCACACAAGCTTGTTAGTATACGAGGTTTGTCTTCCCTTCCTTGTCCAACCCCTCCTCCCTCCATCCCTCCCCTTCCCACATCACACCATCTCTGAACGCCTGCCAGCACACACACACACATACATACACACACCACCTCGTACTACCTTTCTCCCTCTCCATCCCCTCTCCCTCTTCATACCTCCCAGGAATCCTCTCCCTTCCTAACGTACTCTCCACCATCTCTCTCTCTCTCTCTCTCTCTCTCTCTCTTACATACTTCCTTCCCACCACTACTCCTCCCTATATCCTCACTCTTTATCCCTCCCTCCCCCTACCCTTCCATGCCTAGCCTCCATCCACACCCTCTCCCCTATCTTCATGTAACTACAGTATCCCTTCCTCCTCCCAAACTGTCTACTTATAGTTCGTCTGCTGTTATGGTACTGTATATCATAATCATTTTCCCCTACCTCGGTCATTATTCTTACCGATCCTCCCTAATCCCTACCACTATTCTCTGCTGTCCTCACTCCCATACCTTGACCCCTCCCCCCTTCCCTATCTTCCTCTCTCCCCTTCTCAACCTTTAGCCCTCTTCCCCTGCCTACCCAAAAACCTCTTCTCTCCACTTTCCTCTCGCCCTCCACCTTCCTCCCATCCTTTATCACCTACCCTTGCTCTTAACTCATCCCCCCCTGCCTACTTCTATCCCACTTTCCTCTCTTCATCATTCCTAACCCATCTCTCTCTCAAATCCCTTGGCTTAAACCATGCACCTCCCTTCCCTACCTCTATCCTACCCACCTCCTCAAGCTCCTCTACTCTCTCCTTCACCCCTGCTTCACCCCTCATCCCTAACCCACCCCACGTTCACACAGCCAGCCAGAGCAGCCTACCCTACCTCACCCCGTCTCCTGCCTCCACCTACACCCAAGTCGCAATCCAAGATATCCATGACGTAATGAGGAGAGAGGACCACTAGTGACCACAAACAAGACCACACAACACACAAACTACCGGCAATGTGAGAGACGAAGTGACCACGCCCTTCAGTGACCCCTTATCTGCATAATCAGCGAAGTGGTGGACTGGTGGTGTTGGTGGAGGTTGGATGGGGTGGGAGGGGAGAGCACAGGCAGTCCCAGCGTCGCCCTGTGGAGTTAAGGCGACGTCATTGTGGCTAAAAATAGTCATGATGTCACTTCAAGGGATCGCCAGCCAGCACGCACCTCCCGCCTCGCCCGCTCTCTCTCTCTCTCTCTGACGGCCTCGGCGCGCGCACTCTCTTTACCCATGCTCTTTACACACACAAATGCACAGACAGTCATGCTCCCTCACCCTCACTAGCACTTCAATGTTATTCACCTACCTACACACACACCTAACTTGGGTGCATGATGATGGCATAACCTCGAGTAGGGTGAGAAGTAACCAGGCAGTCATTACAGTACACACTCCAAGGTTATTCCTGATCAACACAAACACCTTACTATACACTCCAGTGGGCTGGATTCACAAAGGTGGCGTAACTTATGCCGGTGCATCAACTTGCGCCGAGTGTAGGTTACACCTCACTACTCCGAGATTTTTATATTCTTATCCACATTAACTTTACTACGCCGAAGGAGTATCTCTTGGAGTTGGTGTGACGTCATGAAGTCAATTAGCCAATAACAGTTATGTTTTCAGAATGCATCGGCCAATCATAAGGCAGAACGCCACTCCTAGAAAAAATCTCAATTATGAATTATTTGGACTTCCAGTACTCTCTCTCTGGGCTCTACGAACACTCTGGGACAGATGTAACTGTACACCTTCATTTACGCCTGTGACGAAGTCAGTATAAGTCGGACGGAGGAGTATTTCTCTGCGTTACACAGACGCCAGTATTTTGTGGATCCCGCCCAATAACTCAGCCCAATTGTTATAATTTAAAATAACTTGTACTTTGAAACAAAATCTGTTTTTTGGTTCACAATACACCGTGTCCGGCCTTGTTGTAGTTGTTGAAAATAGTCCTCACGATATTGATACATTTGTGAAGAGAAAAAGAACTTCCTAAACAGATAATTATTTTCCTTGTAAGAAAATAATAGTATTAAGAGTTTAGGAACGTTAATTTCAGCACTTGTAGGCACCTGAATCTGTTGTTGTAATGTCAATCATATATCTTCAATTACAATAACACTAAAATACAATAAATACAAAGGTGTATGCAGTGCTACATTTCTACATTTAATTCATAAATGTAGCATACTCTGAAATATATGCAAATGATGTGAACTACACTCCGCTAGAGTTATATGTTGCACCCGGATCAGGCAGTACTGGAACTGAGCCACCTTACTTGTCAGACAGACCACACACATCACTGGCACCACACACCAGCGATATCACAAGCCACAATAGAATGCACATGTATACATACATCATCAAGACCTACAGCAGAAACCACACGTCGTCACATCAAACAACCTGTAGGCCTACACCTAACCAATGACACTCTAAGTCTTAACGTACTCAGATTATGCTGCGATATGCATTGAGAACCTGACACCAACGACGAGTCTTCACCCCAAACAGAAACAAGCACACAACAAACCACCAGGAAACCAACATACCAATATTAGACATCACACCAGACCACAAGTACACCAACCTTCATAATTATACTCCCTTAATAAATACAATAAACTGTGCACGAATACATTTTCGGTGTTAATAAACTATGAATTTGTGAACTCACTATCCTTGAACTAAAACACAATGCAGGGAGATTACAGAACTACTAGGGAATAAACTAACTCAGTCATGCAATGCAAGAAAATTAATAAGTCTGCCATCTAATGAGTAACAGAAAGCTATAGTATAAAAATATTAGGTGTCCAAAGCTGAAGACTTTGGAAGGCGAACAGAGTTTCAATAAAAGAAAACACTCTTCATGCTACTGATCGTACTGTTTTATGGGTTGCCTTCTACATTAGGTTAAGTGCAAGTGAAATATTCTACGTAATACACACTGCCATTTTCACACACACACCACCGCTTGGCACCAGTAATCAAGTTTGCAATTCATCTTTGTAGGGAGGAATATCATCTCTAATATACTATAAAAACACGATCTGTATGTACTAAAGAGTGCATCCTGGTACAGAAATACTTTGACACTTACATATGCAGGGAATATTATGTGGTTTAAAGTGGATTCGCCCTCTCTTGTGTGTCTCGTTCACTCTCATGTAAGCAGACCAATCCAATATGCCGAGAAGATTTTGATAACTAAAATATTCAAGAAACCATTTAATACTAATACATCTCTCATTTTTCCACAGTTGTCTTTAATATTCGTAATTGTTTTGTCCATTATTAGTCAAGTATAGTAGGTACATTTCCTAAATAAGAGAGGAGTGTGTGGGCAAGTTTAGAAATGACAATGTAAACAAACAATCCCCATCTCAGCAAGGATTCTAGTACTGAGAGAAGGATAGACCGCTCAATCTTATATTGTTGTAGTCGCTTTGGCTGGCTGTCCAAGCCTCTAGCGGCCAACGGGAATAAACTCTCCAGCTCTCGTTTGCTTTCCTTTATCCTGATTAATTTTTAAGTCGGATTTTCTTTACTAGTAACACATAGGACCTTTTAATACTAATTATTTGGCTATAGAAATAATATATGAATTCAAATTACATAATAAATTATGATAATATCGTCGACAAAGCTCAAATATATTGCTAAAAACCCATATACCTACCATTTACGTACAGTAACTCCAATGTGCGATGATTCTTACCTGTTTATAACCTCTTCAGTTATGTTTTTCAACAATATTTTGATGTAAAAGTACTATAAAAATACTAATATATGTAGTTTATTCTTAAAACTATAAAGCAATAAGCTATAACTACTGTACAACACTGTTACCTCCACCACCACTATGTGAGAGCATTCTTGTGTTGATGTAACAGCAATAACTGCCTAAATGACCAATACCATGAGTCGATAGGCATAAAGCCCAAAATCTTCTTCTTCTTCAATTTAAAAAAATCTTGGTTGGTGTATGTATATTACATAAATAGTTACTAAAGTATCCATACTTTAACAACATTCATGCATAATATCTAAAATGAGTAATGATTACCTGTTTATGATCTCTACAATATTGTTTCTCAATAGTATTCTGATGTATAATTGAAAAAAAAAGGACGGCCATACAGATTTTATAGACCAACTACAAAACAATGAACTATAAGTAATGTAGGCGTACATTATCGTATTGTCATCACCAGTACATTAGAGCATTATAACCTTACTATGAGGAGCTGTTGCATGTGTTTTAGAATCAATGATTTCCTGCTTTCTTTCTTATCTTGAGAGGTTCATTATATCTTGCTATCTGCAAGCCTGAAGTCATATAGTTTCATTCTTGGGGTAAGGAAAATATATATGCAAGACTCCATCCTAACAGGATCAAATAGATCTACAGACTACAGTACAGTACTTAAAAAAATAGAAAATATAAGGTAGCTAGGTTATCATCATCAATATCATTACCACCAATATAAATACTGTATAACTATAGAACACATAAATTAAGTTATCATCATCTAACACCAGTTAATATCACTGTATAACTATCACAATCAATCAAATCTGTACTCCGTAGCTTAGTTGCTAAGTTACCGTATGTAAAAACTCTCGTTTCAGAATCTTTTCCAAAGCGGAAAATTGATAGGTCCTTATTCCGCTTAGAGTTGGTGGAACAGTTTATTGTTGAGCACCCAGTAGTCCCAATTTCAGTCACAAAATCAACTTCAGCAAACCAAAGAAAAAAAAATGAAAAAACAAACACATAGCTCCTGTAAAAGTAAGGGTGCCAGCTGTTAGTTCTTCCCTATCGCCGGTAGGTGACTCTGCTGTACCACAACCACCAAAACTTCCATAAGAGTGACCTATCCTTCTCCCAATACTAGAATCCTTGAAGGTTGATCTGGTCTGAAAGTGTCATCTCGTCCAGTGGTAAAACAACCCTATCACATAATTTACAAATGCTTGGTGATATTCTTATTGATGTATATTTATTTTACCGATATACACTTACGTAAGAGGTCTCGGAAAACAGTGATTATTAATATACCTCTATAATTTATATCTGTAATGGAATAACTGAATATGATGGATAGTGGCTGTTGTTAATTTGATGTAGAATGTAAAGACTTTTACCATAGTGACGTATATTTTGGTATTTATTGAAAGAATTATAGTTTTGTAGCAGTGTTGCCAGATCCGGCTAGGTCCCAGTATTTTGCCCCGGTCATTTCCTGTACTTTACCACGGTTATTTCCCGGTAGTTTGCCCAGGTTAGGTCCCAGCAGTCTAATGCGGTCTAGGTTAGGTTAGGTCAGGTCAGGCTAATTTCAAAATGCCCCATTTGAATATTCCCTATCTTGGAAATGGGGCATTTGCGGAGGAAATGCCATAGAAGAAAATAGTCTTAGAATGGTCTAAATAAGTGGGTAATGAAGGTAGAAAAACCGTACTCAATAACGGTAATTCTTTCAATATATACCAAGATTTTACTTTAGTGATGCATATTTTTATTAATTTGATGAATAATGTCTGAAGATTTTACTTAAGTGATGCATATTTTTATTAATTTGATGAATAAAGTCTGAAGATTTTACTTTAGTGACACATATTTTTATTAATTCGATGAATAATGTCTGAAGATTTTACTTTAGTGACACATATTTTATGTATTCATACACTTGAAGATAGTCTATTATGTCAGTTACCAGAGTGAACTTCTAAACAGGACTGGTTAATTCTATACAAAAGCACCGTCTGTTATTTTATGTTGTAGGGAGGTACCGGGTAATTAAACTGTGAGCTGCTACAAGCCTATTACGTAGGCTCTGGTGAGCTAGTGCAGCAAGTCTCACTATAGCCAGCCTGTCCGCCTACATAAGTGCGTTAATCTAAAAATTACAGAGAAATCTGTCGACCCCTTCCATCCGTCACGGGAGACAGTATCTTGGCGTCCTGGCTCAGTCGCCCCGCCGAAAATATATTATACATTGAAGTTGTGAATGCAATTGTATAACTAAGGTTGTAATATTTGAGACAAGGCAAGTGATACCAATTTTGTGACTCTCGGCACTCCCATTTCCAAAGACTTTCTACCATGTATGAAAATTCAGTTTATTTTAGGGTGTGCTCCTACCTTCCACTGTAATGAGGAGATATCAGGGAAGGCTGACAAAAAGATTCATGTCATCAACCTCTCTAATTACCGGTATTTATAACAATTTTGTGTTGACTAAGGAGAGTAGATTAAAAAAATTGTCAATACATTATGCACAAATACGAGATAAATACACTGATGTAAATTTCATGCCATTTTGGGATGGTCTGAATTTTGCAAGATATCAGCACAGGAGAAGAATTAGAGATCTGTAAAGTCACGTTAAATTTTTAAATTATGACCCCAGCCGAACCAGTCTGACCTATCCTATCCTATTTCATAACCCCAGCCAAACCAATCTGACCTATCCTGGACCATGGCTACCTTCGGATCCTAATTTCAGTGTCCTTCCAAGATCTACGTTGTTGAAATATTAATATGAACCTCGCTTATGCCCGAAAGACATATAGAGAACATAGAAAAAAGATGACACAAAAATTAACCTCTGAACAGCCCACCATATTTACCACATGTGTAACAAAACTAACCAGTATACCGATACGGTTTAAGACCGCTCAAACGCTCAATGATACTTAAATAATTGAAATTTGAAAAGAAAATGATATGGGCAATATCCCGTCTTTAATATTATTTTTCTTATCCAGGCTGAGTTTTCTTGAAGTATCATATTTTCTAGCTGCAAGGTAACCACAAGTTACAAAGTACAGTACAATAATTAAATTTTTAGAATGATAGTGGATGCTTACTGTTCACCATAAACCTAGTACAGTATTTATCTTGCACTTAATATGCTAAGTTCCCATGTATGGGTGAAGGGGTTGTGGTAAGAGAGAGGAGCTAGAATAAAGAATGTAAAGCACACTGAAATTTTTATTCTCAGTATTTTTCCTCTGATGTGATATTACCTGTTATTTACAGTTGGTAACAGTTGACACCATGACCAGACACTCCAAGAACTGCACTGCCTCATCTGTTTACTCCTACCATGAGAAGCAGAAGGATGCCAAGGCGTCAGGGTATGGGTCCCTCAAACTACGCTACGGGAAGGATGGAGTAAAGGACTTTGATTGCTGCAGCCTTTCCCTCCACCCCTGCAGGAACCCTGTCGTCACTCGAGGTTAATCCTTAAACTTGCCACTACCATATGTTTCCTTCTCTATTATAAGCAAGGCATATCAAAGTAGACACTATAGGGAGGACTACAACAATAAAGCATAACTCTGTTGTTACATTACCTGAATGTATTATCAAGGAGTCCATAAAGAATTAACATATTTCATGGGCTCAGCCTCGCTATATACAGTATGTCATACTATGTTAACATTTATATTACCGGTATTTATTATGTATTAAGGCTAAAGTTAGTTATGATAATACAAATTTTCCTGTGCCAAAATGGCTTTTTTCTATTTCATTGTCTATGCAGACTCAGAAGATTCCATGAGATAGTACCAGGGCACATCAAATGCATGTTCTTATTGTAATGTTTTCTCATTTTAACAGATGGACACTTGTTTGATAAGGAAGCAATACTGGAGTACATTATTTCCAAGAAGAATGAAATCAGTAGAAAAATTAAAGAATATGAGAGACAGTGCAAGAAAGAACAGGTTAGTAACTTTCATATCATGTATATCTGTAATGATAAACTTTCACAAACATAATACCATGTGGAATAAATTTCAGAGAGAACCCAACCCTCAACATGGCTTTTTTTTATGAATAGTCTTATGATGCTGTACTTTTTCCTGATTGGTTTATCTGTACTTTAATTACCATATATCTTTGGTTTCCTACTGTACAGTGATTAGTAGCTACACAGCAGTACAACTAATGCTTAATTTGATGTTTTATGACTCTAGTATCTACTATACCAGTAGTCCAAACATCTTTTATTAGCTAAGAAAAGCAATCAAAACTAAAATCATATTCTCTTATAGAATGAATTGGCAGAACTTGGAGAGGCAGAGAACCGATCCAGGGTGGAGAAATTCCTCAAGACAGAGACAGCAGTGGCCTCTGCTTCACAGGCTGCTCAGGCTGGTCAGTGGCTCTTTTAGGTTGAACTCAAGCAAACATGAAAAAAGTTCATGATTAGGACCACATGGTTAAACTTTAAACCCCTAGGTTGTGATGGTCCTGCTTAAAGTCACTTAAGTGTCACTGCTTGAAGTCACTTAAAGGAAAAATTAGCATATGTCACTTTCATAATTTTCTTTGATACATAATACAGTGTTGTACTCTTCATTTAACATATGAATCTGCTTTCCTTTACCATTTTCTGCCAGGCTGGAATTCTCCAACCAAGAAGCCCTACCCATTACTGGAGTACTTTCTTAATGAACTTAAGAATAATAAATGGTTGGATCAACATTTTTTCTAATGTGTTCAATGGGAACAGTTCATTAAAGAGTATCTTTGAAGGAATTTATTTATTTATGATTTTGTTAAGGAGCCTATGATCATGTATGAGACTTGATGGCTTTTGATTTCTCCTGACTGTGCCACGAAACAAGCTCCAACAATATAGATGGTGTTAAGTGGCAATATTTAAAGGACTTGCTAACTTCCAATTTTCTGACTACTGTACATCACGGGGTCCCTTAATAATGCAGTCTTTCTATTGTGGCAGAGCCGGTGTTTGAGGCTGTGAATATACTGTTACAGATTTCTAAACTAGTAGCTTGATGATTGAAGTGTGCTGTGAGGTAATAATTAAATGAGTGATGAGGTGTTGTTTGTAAAACAATTGTGTGTGATACCATGTTCAGTAAAGTATCTCATCTATCTTGTATCAACTTTGTGTAAGTGATGTTGTTTGTCTTACAAAGGTCCAAGTACCAGTGCAGGGTTGGTATGGGGATCAGTTTCAAATATGGTGGCAGGGAGAGACAAGAAACTCCCCAGCTTCTGGATCCCATCACTCACACCCGGTAACAAGGAGATCAAGATGCAAAAGCCGGTAAGGAGTTCAGTGGTTTAGTTACTACATGTTCTATCATATCTAAAATACAGAAACCAGAATGGAGTTGCATTATTTGCATTTCTGCAACAATTACTCTCCTCAAGTTTCTGCTTGTGTCAGGACACCATAAAAGTGAGAAGAACAAGAGCTCCTATATATTGTGTCATCTGTCTTCCTACCGTCCAATGTCTCAGAAACATCCTTCCAATTTCTCAATACTTTGACATTTATTCTTGTTGTGTTGTGGATTGTTTTTACAGCCTAATGCTGCCCTGGTTTGGAACTAGCACTGAGTTCACCTGGCTAGCTCTCCTTAGAAGCTGAGAAGAAAAAAGACCTCTAAAACCTTTCTTTCTTTTCATTCTTTCTTAGTTATTTCACTCTACATGATTGCAGGATAAAACCATCTTCTGTCCAGTCAGTGGGAAGCCCCTAAAAGTGAAGGACCTTGTAGACGTCACCTTCACCCTTATAGATGAATCGAGCAAAGCAGGCTCTCTGGAAGGCAAGAAAGAGCGGTACAAATGTCCAGTGACTGGTGATGTCCTCAGAAACAATGTCCCATGTGCTGTCCTGAGAACCACGTACGTACTGTATGATTTTGAGAGGAAATGTCTATTTATATTTTTATTTATTTTTTTATCATATTATGTTGTGTGTTCTTGTCATGGTAACCTGATGTCACTTTTTCCTATTCAGAGGCCACGTGGTTACAGTGGAGTGCGTTGAGACACTAATCAAGAAGGATATGCTGCATCCTCTCACTGGAGAGAAACTAACTGAGAAGGACATCATCCCACTCCATAGGGTAAGCTACTTGGACGTCTTGCTTATAGTGTATAATTAAAGAGTGAGAGGAAGCTGTCAGCAAATTGGAGGCTTCTGACTTCATACTGTACTGTGCCAAGAAATATGCAGTACTTAGGGAATCATTTGCTTCCAGTATGCCAACATCCTCTTTGGTCCATATTCTGTGTGGGATGTGTCATCTTGTAGTGTGACATACGGCTGGTGTGATTATACACAGTTATTAATGAAAACATTAAGTTGCAAACATATTTTGCCAAAATTCCACCAGTTTGCGATATATGGTAAATGCATGCATGACGAAACACAGACACTAATGCCACATTAACCCCATAGTCATAGTGACTCCATTTTAATGGACTTCTAATCCTGTCCCAGATAGTGGTCTTATTTGTTGATGCTTAGCAAATTTACATATATTTTACAGTGGGACATTAATATCATAATAGAAATCATAAGGTTATTCACCCATGTATCACAACCATAGTTTGTGAAAATTAATTCTCACACTACCCTACACCTCCTGGGGTGCATGAGCAATGACAATCATCACATTACACCCATCTAGGTACTAAGTGAGGGCACTTCTACACCACTATTCCCTTGTTCCATTAGTATGTAAATAACCCTATAGCTTTCAGTTATGGACTTCCATATTGATCTAAGTTGAAGTTATGAATTTTGACTATTTATCTACCATAAAAAAGTAAAATACTTACATGTACAGTATTAGCATTTTCTCCGATCACAGTGATTATTACTAATATGTTTTTGTTTCCAGGGTGGCACTGGCTTCGCCATGAGTAACGAAAAGTTGTCAAGTAAAAAAGCCCGGCCTGTCTTGCAAGCTTAATTTAAGAGGCAAGTATCATACTGAGCACTTAACTGAGGTGTATACCTCTGCAAAAAACAATTTATATCCAATCATCTTCCAAAGTTTGATCTAAAGCAGTTGATACATTTTTGAAATACTGTACCTGGTAACTGGCTCCATACCTACACAAATTACTGTATATTCAAAATGAATACTCTTCCATCATCACAATCGGTGGGAATAAATCCTGAATATGTAAAAAAAAAAAAAAATCATTTCACAATTTCTCCTACACAGATGGTCAATGATAATGCAGTTTATTTCCGTGACAGTTTAATGCCATTGTTTCTGTACAGTTAACATATTCCCACCACCATATGTAAAATATAATCATAGGGCAACAAACACCTGCACATCAGCAAGCTAACAATCATCATCAGCCAGGCACAACCAGCAAATATGATGTTCCTATTTACAGTACAGTAGTTATTTTTCTTCATTTGGCAATCTTTATTTATTCATGTTTGCAAACATTTGTGAATCCTGAACAAAAGTACTGTATGCAATTACCAAAAATTAATCATCGGCAGTGACCTCATCTTTCAAGTACAAAAAAGTGCACGATGGTTGATAAAGAAAATTACTGTATAATTTAACATGGGTGTTCTTTACATCTACATACTTTATTCATTTTCAGATTGAAAGGAAGAGATAGTTACAAATATAGCCCTTCAACTTTTCATAGTACTGTACAAAAATTATCAAACTTTTTGCACAACAATACCAGCAGTACAAGGAATATGCATCTGTTTAATTACCTTTTCCAGCCATGCACGTATAGTACAATGGTACTATACCTGTATATACATTTGTACTGGACACCCAGTTCAAACAATCTTAAAATATACTTTATTCCACATTTGTTCTTATAGTCTGTCCTCTTCACACTAACGGCAGCATAATCCTTTATTCTGAACAACCAGTCTGGAGTTCTGCCCTGGAGTGTCTGGGTTCAGTTACCTGCTATTCAGTCAGTTCATTTACTGATACAATTCTATTATGATCATTAACAGCAACAGAATGTTGCCGCCATTTGTGTGAAGAGGTCAGATATTAAGTACAAAATATAATTAAATATGAGTGTTTATCATACAAAAGATTTCCAGTTTCCACATAAATAGCACACTTAGCTTATCTTACCAGTTCTGTGAAACTAGCAGTTTATCAGTAAGGAACACTGGAATATGTATACAAAACACAAAGGGTATTGCAAAGGATATGTGTCTGTAACATAGAAAAATATGCTCTGAATGAATATACCATATAAATAAGGTTTATTGCTCCCAGGTTGAGAAAGATTGATCAGCTCTGAGAAATCAAATATCGTCCCTCTAAGATCAAACTCCAAGAAACACACATACACACAAAAAAAGTTACGATTTATGTGAAGAAACAACGGCTGTGAAACTTTTATGCTTAGGCTGTTCCACTCCCATAAGTTAGATATGATTCTCCAACTCTGCATAATTATCCGCAAAAGTTTATGACCACCCTGATATCTTCAATTAATTCAAATGGCAATGTTGCACTCATTTACACACTAGTGGATTATTCACAAACTTGATTACAACAGCTGCCTATCAGTACTTTCTAATGCACAGTAACATCCTGCAGTAATACCAAAGTAAATATGAAATCTTCAAGCCACAAAAAGCTCAGTGGCCAGATACAGAATTTCCAGATTCAAGACATTTAAGTAGAGGAAAGGTTACCGTACTATTTTTTTTACTTGAAAGAACACCATTACAGACTTCCAAATCCTTTGTTTCCAGGGTGGCACTGGCTTCGCGAGAACCATGAGTAACGAAAAGTTGTCAAGTGAAAAAGCCCGGCCTGTTTTAATAATGAACATAATTGCAATTTATACAATTCAAACCTAATAGAATTTGCTCTCATACTGCATTATTGCATATTTAATATTCTTTATGCTGATGGATTGCTGTGTATCATAACCAATTTCCTGAAACATTACAGAACTTAAAGCAATGTGCAAGCAATTTCTATTTACAACTCTGTAAGCCTGATCTTAAATCTTATTAATTCTCTTTACATCTTTTCTCAATTCTATGTGCTGACAATGTGACAGTATGGTTTCAGCAAATGGTTGCACATCCAGATGCCCTTCTAGACACTGACCCTCCCTATTTTTAGGAATGATACAGGCTGACCTTAATTATTTAGATAAAACATGGAAACCCTAAGTACAGTACTGTCAAACAGCTGTGCCATTTTTAAGAGTAATTCTGAGGCTATTATAATACATTCCTGTTCCAAGTGAAAACAAGATTTTGGCTGTAACTTCCTTTCACCGAAACAATTTCTCAACCTCATAGCAGGCAAATATACAAAAGTTGTCCATCAAATTAAATTATACTGTACTTTAAAATAAGGCTCCTAAACAAATTTTCTAAGCACCAGTTGAATAAATAATGGTGAACTGGGACTGATGCAGACTGTTAGGAAACTTGAGAAGTCTAAATAACTGCAATTAAGCCTCTTTCAATATGAAAGACATAAGCAAGAGTGCTGTAGCAGAATGCAAAGCTAGTATACACAATTAATATTCTGTGGTTATACAAACCAGTAAAAATGAGTGACATAAATTATGGAACTACGTTGTCAGAATACCTGTATCATTTATAGCATGTTGTCTTTGATGTTCATATAGCCTCGGAGCTGGACCCCTTGCTTATTGAGGGTCCTGCATTGGTACTAGAGCCTCTCCACCCCTTGTAAACGGGAAATGGGGTATTGATGATAATGATGATGTCTTTGAACTCGCAACGCTGAAGAATTATGCATGAACATACGATTCCCATACTTGTACAATATTATACAACTAATGGAAGCCAATGTCAAAATGAAAAACAAAATATTACTTGAATGATTCCATGGTCTTCCCAATTCAAAAAGGTGGGGTGATTTTGAGGCATCTTGACATATTGTACAATCTTGAGTCTGCAAACAGATCATGAAAATATATTTAGTCATTGAGCAACTCAAATATGAAACTAATTACACCAACTGAGGCACATACTATATAAAGCCAAGCTCCACTATGAAATATTAATTATCCAAAACCTACAAAAAAATAAAAATATCCACAGATTTTTAGAACTGAAATTAACAGTTAATGACTCAATAAAGATGAGTTTACCTCCCCAATATCCCAATCTGATTTGCAAAGATATGATTTTAGCCCAAGTGGTATTTGACTCCCTCTAGTAATATTATGTGTCAAATAAAAGTTGCCAGCGGTTTATATGTCAGTATTTGTACACAAATCAGAGTAAAAAAAAAGCTTACGTTAACATCAAAATTAGCACCGTATTATAGGTAAACCGCGTGCAGGTACTGATCACACACTTATACACACTACACTGAATTCCAGCAGTGACAAAACAAATATCTATGTTCTCGGTCCATAGTTACAATTTTAGCAGTTTTCCAACCTTAAGTATAGTACAGTATAACAATATTATACATTATAGGAGTTCTTCCAGACATGAAATTTGTTGCACTGGCCATAGCAAAACTGTTATAATGGCATCAGTGTCTTAGTCCTGAACATTCAATCAGAATGGTGTCATTTGTATAATTATGTACTGAGAAATACTGTACTCATGTCTCCCCAGTGTTTTTTAATCGCTTCTCTGAAAGTTATATGAAGTAAAACAAATTTGTTAATTCAATTGAAGGGATTTGAAGATTTCTGAGGCTACAGCTTCCTTCTTACTATGGCACAAACTACAAATATTTTATTTCAATAGGATCTAGCACCAAGCCCAGAGGGGAAAATGATAGATTAATCAGATATGGGTATTTTAAGGAAGTGACATTTCCAGGAGAAACACTTTGGGCCCCTTTCACACGGCACGGGCGCTGAATGCACGCAGGCGAGAGGCGCCCCTTGGATCGCTTGCGAGCCGGCATCCGCAGCCCGCGCACCTTCTGACTATAAAAAAATGGAAAAACAGACATGGCTTGCAGGTGGTGGGTTGTTTTCACTCACGCTGTCTGAAATGATAAAAACAGAAGCAGGTGTGTCCGCACATAAACGCGGAGGCGGGCATTACCCACACTGTGTGAAAGGGGCCTTTGGCAGACAAGTGATAAGCAATAACATATTGGTACCAATTGCTTCAATATCTAAATCTGGTCTTCAATATCTAAATCTAGTCCTCATATCTAAATCTGGTCATCTTCAGTGGTCTGTTATTAATATAAAACTACAATTAGTTCTTGGTTAAAAATTACAATACAAACATAACTGGTAATGTGTCTTAAAATTAATGGGTACGTAAGTACATCGGATACCCTTTGCTCAGGTCAGGTTGAAGTACCTTAATATACAGGGACTCAAATGTTCTTATTTTAGCTATCAGCTACAACAGTTATCTACAATTTTAAAATTACAGCTTTAAAACTGTATATCAAGGTACAAATACCCCAACTCAACAACATAATATCCTCTGACCACCTTAATATTGTTGAAGACACATTACTGATGCTAATTATTAATCAATGAACTAATAGCAGTTTTATATCTACTTGTAGACAGGCTGTCTTTGGCAGCCTCCCATTCAATCCTACAAGGTGCACAGATGTTAGGAAATTGTATCATTCCTTATGAGCTAGTCCTCAGTTATTGCTGTGTCAGCAGTCAGCCCTGTAAGTCAGACAAAACAGAAAAGAGATATTCTTTCCTATTGGAAGTGCACTTGAGGTATGTGATAATTAGTATCTGGCAGCCTGCTCAGCCTGAGCTATGGCGAGGCTCCCAGGCCCACTAATGCTCACAAACTTCATACAAGTCACACTCTTGACGTAACTCTCAAAACTAAGTGATCCGATTGGGCTAAAGTTTGCTTTATTCTTTTAAATAGAGTATTTACTTGGTTTCTTTTTTCTTACATAAATTACACTACTGTACAAAGTGCTGTTTTTGCTATCCCAGGGTTATACACACACTAACACACATGATCCTTAATATATACAGTAGATATCTTAATCCACTGATGATGACATGATACAGAAATGTCAAAATGTTTGGTACCAATAATAATTTTCTTTGTCAAGACTCTGGTTCTGCTGTTTCTCCAAAATCAGACTCAGTACAGGATGTATTTTGTGGCAGTTTGGAGGAACAAGAGGCCTCCAATTTGCAGACAACATATTACACCTTTAATATGAATAGGAAGCCTGTTTGTTTACACCATCCTAAGTAAAGGTACAGAACTTAACATATGGCTACAAGTACTGTGGTGTAAAAATACAGCTTTTTATGATAAATAGCTAAATACCTGAAGTACTGGAGAAAACTATAAGCTACTGGGGTGAGCAGGACTACCTGACATTCATTAATATACAGTACAATTAAAATATTTTCATTATTCTGGTAGGTAGGTACGGTAGTACAAACATTTAAGTAACCCATAATTCATTGTTAATTCTCATGCCAAAAATGTAAATTGCCAACACTTGTATTCAATATTGTATATACAGATTAACTGATACTATCAATCAGGCCTTTCTTCACCTTCAGGCAAACAAATTTTCCTTTTGGAACATCCTCGAGCCCTCATAGCAATTATCTTCCCTGTATATTCTTTCTCCTGTACTTCCCAAATCATTTCAACAAGTTTTCACACCATAATTTCTCTCAGATTTTATATGAAGTGCAAGGGAGGAGGGAGGTCGTACACGGTTGAGAAGAGAATGCATGGATCAAAATTTTCATCCAAAATGTCAGCATAGAAGTATCGACTGAAGAGTAGGACTGGGAAGAAGCACATGATAGGATTAACAGGAAAAATTTGAGGGATGTGCTTATGAACCATGGGGCGGGTGGGCTACTGGAGGATAGGACTGAGGGGCATTATATAGAGGGGTATATACATTCTGTAAGTGTGAGGGAATGTTCATCTAAAATGAGTCTTGTTATCAATGTTGTGCCGAGACAAGGCATATGATGTCATCTTTCCATTCAATGTGTACTCAGTTGGATGTAAGGAGAGATGGAAGTGAGAATGAGAGTTCATTTTATAAAGTTTAAACTGTACCACCTACCATGTTATACTGTAGTATCAATATTTTTCAATATCTTCACAAGTAAAAAAGTCTCGTCTGTCTACAGTCATAACAACTGAGAACAGATTTATATTAAGTATTGATGTCTTAAAATTTCACAGCACAACGCCAAAACAGAGATAGGAAATTCTTGCAGACAAGAACAGCTGAATATAAAATGGTCTGCAGAGAATTATATATACTGTATATATATACTGTATACCATATATATATAAAAATACACATTTAAGGAGAGTTGATGATACCCACATACAGCCTAACAACTAGTAAGAAATCAGAAAAAGCGTGTTGTAGTCGACTAACATGTATACATTCTACTATTTAATGACATCTACAATGCTTCCACTACCAGTGTAAAAATACGAAACTATAGTTACAGTATTATATTTGAATCTATGGATAATTTAAAAATAGACTAAAATATTACTTCTGCAGGCTCCCACTTCCATACACACACAAATGCCACCCAACTTGTACACCAGCTGTCCTAAGTGACAACACAACACACCCAACAGTTTATACACACTCATTCATAACTCACACTTTAACTTCAACTGTGTTACTCATCTTTTTGTAAAGTGAAAGAGAAATGTTTATCAGTTATTTAAAATCTAATGCTGTTGACCAATTTCTGTGCAAAGTCATCCATCTAGAAATTTGAACATCAGCACTGTTTCATGTAATTTAGAAAAATACAGTTCAATTCTACCTTCACAACAGATGACTGAGCACCAACCAGTTGAACCATCTTGGGCACAGGTGTAGACTAATAATATGGCTAAGAATGTTGGAAACAAGCACCCTATTCTCTTCTAAGACTACAAGTTGCTTAGTGCAATAAACAGTGTAAGGACCTCATGAAATAGAGCAGGCTGGTCAACTCGGTACAGGTGTTAAGCTTTTGTAACTAGAGAAAGCTGCAGTATTACTGGTTAAAGTTACTGTTATAGTCAAACTAATTTGTACTGAGCTCTTGGGTGGAGGCGAGGACAAGGAGCGGTGTTGCCAAATCTTCACCAAAACAAACCCAAATGGTATCCATCATTCATTATGATACATTTAATGGGGTAACCCCTCTAAAATTATAGTACTGTATTTTATATATTTTCAGTCATTTTTTCCTCTTTTGATAGTATCGACGATTTACTTGTAATTAATTATTTATTATAAATAAGTAAAGTATCAATATCTTTATAAGTAGAAGATATAACAATTTATTGCAGGCAATTGTGGACATTCTTTCCACACCACCATAGAGGTAAAAGTCCAGGTGCGTTTTTTTATAGAGGTCGAAATCAACAAAATTTGTCACTGTGCAAGAGCGCTGCTTGACTGGCGAGGTGAAGGTAGGATTCTCGGCATTTTCTACCGTATCGTTCTTCTTGTTCAATTTCGAACAAATCCTCTTCACGGTTGCTACAGACACGTTGGTTGCCTTAGCTGTGCGAGCAACTGCCTGCGAGGGATCCAATATGGATCCTCTGTTTGCCTTCTCATGGAGGAAATATCTATTTACATAATAAATAATTTCCTTGGCTTGGCTGTAGAGAACACCGACGCGTCTGGCAGATGTGTCGTCCATGGTGGCTGGTGCGAGAATGACCGGGTGAGGTGACTGACATGTGTGAGTACATGCGTCCTTGACCCGCCTTTACCCCTTTGTCCCAACTGTGGCAACATGGTAAAATCAGTATGCCACATGTTGTATGTTTTATTGTTGTAAATATACTTGCAATTAACCTAACATGTTTTTGTGGATACTTTGGATACCTTGAATTATTTATCAAATTCTTTAAGCTAACACAATTTAGTTTATATATCAACATTTTATTAATGTGGGTTTGTTTTGTTGATGATTTGGCACCACCGCTCCTTGTCCTCACTACCACCCGAGAGCTCAGTACAAATTAGTTTGACTATAGGGTTACAATAATGGTCTCATTTACTGCGAGGACTTTAGCCAAATTTAATCTTTTTATGAAAATGTGTACAGTATCAGAGAGACACTACTTTTGGGTCCTACACAGGAAAGTTAAATATATGATAACAGTTAATATAAATTACATGAGAGGCCTGGTGAACAGGACAGTATAAAGAGCATGATGTGCCTGAGGTCGTGATGCAATGGGTATAGTAACACCTGTTAACAGGTTTAAACTGATCATTCAAGGTTTTTAAACCTGAACATAAATATTAGTACAGTATTAAAGGGAAATATGGATTGCTTATTCAAAAATGACTTCTGTATATCAAATATGTGATTTTTGGATTTTTGATACTCTTTCTACCACAAATATTTTAAAACCGTTAAAAGTTAGCATGTGATAGTTCAGCTTAGAAGACTCTGAAGTATACAAAGTGTTGAGTCCGAAGGAAATTCAAATCTCCACTCTTTCATTGGTTACTCCTCCATATATGTTTTGATAAGTGCCCTAACTTTTAAGTCAATGCTAAAGCAGGGAATGGCAATGCTTTGGCAGCAAAAGGTAGAGATATAATACATAATAGTTTCTAGTAATTTTAAATGAAGCCTTCAACAATCAAATAATTCTTTTCCCTTGCGAGTTATCTCGAGTAAAATGTAATATATGAAACATATAGGAAGACTAGAAAATGTATGGAAAATATAAAGTTTTGTCATATCACAATATTGCACCTTCATCCTATAATAAATATTCCAAAAACATTATACTGTATAGTATTTACATTTGCATGTTAGCTCAAGCACTGAAGCCCACAAAAGCTTAACAAATATAGTTCCATGATCTTGTTGTAAATTTAACATTATCATACAAAATTACAGTATGTACAGAACTGGCTAACTATGGAATGAACTTTTTCTCAGGTCTTGGGGTTTATTGGAGGGACAGGTGAACTTGAGACAGCTTCTACACTGCCCAATGGGGTTTCATCAACTTTATGACTTAGATTTTGGGAAGATGCAGATTGTACTTGCTCACTATTTCCCTCCTTGATCACCGCTCCTTCCTCAGCCACAACTGATACTTTCTCATTTGCTGACTTAAAAGATGGGGTTGTATTTTTCCTAAATGACCTAACAGATGATGCAGGTAGAAGCATTTCTTTGCTTATTAAAGACCCAAGATGTAATGGAGATGGGATTGCCTTCTCATTCACGGCTTGAACATCTGATGAAGAGAGGGGGGTTTTGTTTGGCTGTCTCACAGGAACCTTATTATCTATGACAATGGAGGAAGTTTGTGGTGATGCACTGTTGCTTTTCTCAGGAAGAGTTATTTTACTGTCCACCTTTACATTCTTTGTGGAAGTAGTACTTTTTCCTAAGTCTTTACCCATACCGCTACTACCCTCAGTGCTTGGAGATCCTAGTGTCGGTTTTAATGTTTTTTCTTTCTCAATGCTTTTATTACCCTCTGAACTATCCTTAGTGTCAACCTTCCCACTCTCTCCAGCATCCTTTCCCTTCCCTTTAGCATCCTCATCTGCATCTCCATATTTCTCCTTTGCCTGTGTAATATCAGACGTGACTCTATTTGCTAGCGTGCTCACTGATTCAGCTGGAGAAGCAGGTATGGCCATGGTGGATGCATGAGGGTGAGGATGTGGCTGAGGGTGTAGACTCCCATTCTTCCCCGAGGCGAATTCATTGAGGTCCAAGAGTGGGTCATGGGCTGCATTCATTCGTTTGAGAGAGTCTCCAAGGGCAATTACGGATCCCACTCCTCCCAGGATGATCAACATGATGTCAAAGTAACGCTGACGTTTTGTTAGTCGTCTGGAAAGAAAAGGAAACTGTCTCACTGAATAATCTTTCATGTAAAGAAAACTTGTTCAATATCATAATTCTGTATAAAGAAAAGAAATAATCTGGACAAAAATTTTACAATGTTTATTACAATACTGTAATAAAAAAAAAAAAATAATAAAAAAAAAAAAAAAAAAGTTGAAATAGTCAATTTGGTAGTGAGGAAAAGAAGTCCAGCAGTACAAGTCTTAAGCAACAGAACAAGTCCCTTGTCTAAGACCCTTTAGGATATACCTATGAAGGGACAGTCTGGGGTGCTAAAAGAATGCCTACTCATATAAATTTCATCACACCCTGTATATCTCCATCCTTCACCTACCAGAAAGACAATTTCATTGAAAGTCTCAAACTAAAATATTAAAACAGTAACTTTACCATCCCTTCCCTGGTGCATGAATACTCCCTCACTTTGAGCATACAATGTCACATGGTAACACTGCACATCATTGGCAATGGGTATACAGTATATTTAAACAAGGTAAATTCACAGTTCTCACAGGTTTCTAAAACCTTCAATCATTCCTATGTCATTAAAAAAGGTAAATATCCTCATCCTTTACTGCCCTAAATATGATGAAGTGGAATCACCTCATGAACCAGGACTTTTGATGGTCATGAGAATAAACTCCAGTCCCAATCAGCAAAATCTTTAATTCGTCAACAAAGCAAAGAGCAATGTACAGTCACTCCCTTACTGCCTGAAGATGGAAAGGTGGAAGGAAGCTGGTAGGATGAATGCCAGCAGAGTGCAGCAGGTGGCTCCAATCAGACTCATCAGTAGGGCAAAGTTTGGCACCATCATCACCACTACACCCGTCATGCACACCAGGATCAGTCGCATGATGTTCTGTTGGGGTAAGAATTTTGAGTGAGGGCTGGGGTATACAATTTTTTATATACTCTCCACCACCCACACTTTCCTTATTCAGTGTTCCTCTCAGTTTTATTATCAATATCTTTCCTCATTCGTACAAGCACACTTTCCTCAATTAGTATTCTTTTTCTAACTGTATATTATGCATATTTTTACCTCTGTCTGGATGTTATCTCTTTGGTTCAGTTTGATTTTGCTTACTTTGTTGTAGGTTTGGTAGCAGGATTATGCAGAACTTTTTTTTTTTACTTAATTTAAACCAAAAGTGGGTCTCATGATTGGACAACAAGTGATTAGAATTGGGTGGAAATGCAGATGCAGATTAGATTGAAGGCACTTGCTGCAAGTCATGAGGCCAAATTAAACAACAAATTTTTAAACATCCACACATCACTGTTTGCAGAATCCTGTTAACAGAAAAACAAACCACCAAACAGACAGACAAACAAATAATTTGAACCAATCACATAATCCCCCTTGGAGAATGTAAAACAACAATACTACTGTACTGTATACTCACCCCCCTGATAGGTGCAGCGTTGAGTCCAAAGGTTTTGTCAAGGAGATGTGTGACTGGGAAGAGCATCATTGGGTAGGTGAAGAAGAGAGACACCCCAAGGCAGATCTTAACAATGGCAGCAAAGTCCACTGCACTGTTACCAAGTGGCAGGTTAAGGGTGATGATATCCATGGTGTCTTGGAAGTGGTAGGTACAGGGAGGGAAGGAGGGATGGCAAGTTAAAAGATTACTGAGGTACTATTGACCATAAGAATCCGTACACACGCTGTTGTTTTCGAAGGTTTACAACATACAGATAATGTAAGACTAGGTAACTGCAATACATTATTTGCAATCACCGAGTCACTTGGTAAACCATTCATTGCAGTACCTCCACAATAATGACCTCTCTTTCCATATAGCCTGTGTAAGAATTCCTGTAGCCAATTGTAAATTCATGAACACTGGACATGTTATGGGGTTACTACTAGGTATTGAATAACTGCATACCATGAGCCCCTCACAGAAGCCCTTCCCTAACCACTCCACATTTCACCATCTCGGACCACCTCCATCTACTGTCCTGTATCTTTAAACATTCATATGTAACTCTTACTCTATTTAATGTACTTTACTCTTGCACTTACAATCCAAAAAAGTTATGTCTCAGGATTTGGAATACAGTACATCTAGCTGTCACCACCACATAGGAATAAAAGTAGCAGGGTCACAGTAAGTTTTGTGAACAGAGCAAGATGTAAGAACAAAAGAGGAAGAGGTTCTTCTAGGTTGACATGCTTGATCATATGTTAGTCCCAAGGGCTGAATACTGTACATACTATAATGGGTCTAGGTACAAAGCAGTAGTCTTGTTTCCTGAAATTTGACACAAAATAAGATTTGAGGCTTGAGGAAAAATTTCGCTCACAAACTGAATGCAAACCTTTTCCTATACCAACCAGATTGATGTAATTACTATCATATTACTGTACTACAATTTATTGTACTAATACTACTACTGCCAAGCTGGTTATTGTTACTACTTCAAAGCCCACCCAAACTTTCTTTTTTTATGAATAAAAAACAACTTATGAACTGTAGTACAGAATAAAAAATTTCATGTACTGAAAAATTATTCAGGGTTTTGTTTTTATAGATACTCCCACCTTTATAATTTAAATTATTCAAAAGGACACACAAAAGTATTACAAAATATAATAAATACAGTAGTTACAATATCATTCATTACCAAATAGAAAACACAATGAGGTAAATAAATATCATGTCCCTTCTTGTTAACCCTCTAAAATATTGATGTACAGTATAGTAACTATGAATTTTTAGCATAATTCTGTACTCACTTGGATATGTTTCTATAGTCATGATGTTATAACTGAGCAGTTGTGTACAAATGAAAGAAAAGTATTTCATATACACTTAATGCATTTTCCTCCAGTATGAACATTTGCATATATTCTACAGTACATACCAGTACAACATAGAGTAATACTATATCTTGATCCCCTCCTCAGCCTGCCTTTTCCTCTTTACCCCACCACTCCATTCTCATACACCTTATTCAGCTCAAACTGACCCATCCACAGAAAGTACATAATTATATGTAAAGATTGCAACTTACGAGGGCCGAAGGAGAGATAACCGGATACCCCAAAGCAGATGTACAGTAAGGTGAGGCTGGCCATGGTTAACACAAAGATGGAACGGAACTTGTGGCGCACGTGCTCGGCCATTGACTCCTCCAGTGAGAGAATCATGCCCGCCCCCTGTCAGGTTAGGTTAGGTTAGGTTTAGTTAGGTTAAGCTGTACCAGGAAAGGGATGTAATGGAGCCGTTTCACGGCCAGTCACGGGTGCTATATGTGACACTCAAATGAGGGAAGATTCCTGTCTAGTGATTTATGTGTGAGGATAATGTTCCATGGTGCAAATATGTATTATCAAATATTTATGTACTAAAATTATTATTAACTTATATAACATAGAATCCCATGGTCTGACCTCATAACAGTAGATGGCAACTGCAAAGAAGAATGGGAAGCCCTGGAGAGAGTACTCAGTGGGTGTGAAGGGAACCTCCTCAGAGTGGGAGAAGTCAAACCAAAACACCACTGCCAGAGCCAATACATTGGACACCTGTGCAAACATGCTGTGTGGGCAAATGAACACACATTAAATCAGTAGTCTCTTGAAAGGAAAGCTAATATTGAGACTGATTTGGTTTGAGACAAAAATTCTATGTATGTATGCAAGTAATCCTGTTAGTCGTTGGACATGCCACGCACATCTTAAAACAGCCCTCAATATATTTTGTTTTGGATGATGCATGTAATTCCAAAGGGTATAGAAAAAAAATATACAGTACACTGCCAATGAAAAGTACATATACACACCCTGTATAAATAAAACATCCCATATTCACTTGTTTCCATTCCTATACAATCGTGTGGTCTTGTTAAGTACTTTTATGACTGGACAATCAAGGGTAAGCTTGTTGAGGCTCACTTTTAGAGAGAGCTGTCTTAGCAGAACAAATCATTATAATACTCTTACCTGAATATGGCAAGCTTGTTGAGGTGCCTGAGGAGAGTGAGGCAGTAGAGGGGAGGGAGCAAAAAGAACAACCACAGACGCTGGCTCACTCGGGGAATGTAAAGGTTCAGGTTCTTGCACAGGTAGATCAGGTATCCACAACAAAACCCTGAAAAAGTGAAGACGTTAGACTTGCTTTACACCAGTTTACATGAATTAAACCGAGTATGTTTGATTCATTCCAGTTACATCAGTGAAAGAGAAAAGACTCCCAACTTTTAATCCATTAACTTCATACAAAAGGGCATCTCTCATGTAACAGACTTCCAGTAACAATGTCATAGATATAATATCAAATCTCACAAAGTCAGAGCTATAACTAGGAATACATCAAATTTTGAATTACACACACTGACCAGTGGGATACACTGCCTGGTTGGGGTTAAGTTGAGTAAATTTCATCTGACAGATCCCTAGAGTTATTCTAGTAATGTCTCACCAGTCCTTCTAACCTTACTTTGTTCTTAGATATCAAACTTTATATCTTATTATAAAGTTTTACCTAGAAGTGTCCTACAGATACCTGGCATTTACCAGGGTAAAAATAAAAATTATTATGATTACAGACTAACTATCAAAATAGACAGAACATTACCTGACACAGTGAGTGTTTCCTTCTGTGTACCAATCTGAGAAATAACAATAGCCACTAACTACTTGTACTATACAGTAATTCACATTTCCTCAAGCATACCGATTTGTGAAACAATGATAGCCAGATCAACGAGCCTCTTGCCACTAGATCCAAGGGCATAATATCCAACATCTCCGTATGTAAGGTCAGTTGAGGGCAGCGGAGGATGACGCTCGTCATCCTCACCCTCGTCACCAGAGGAGGAGTCAGGGGGAATGAGTGGTACCTGAGTGCATACAGTAAAGTTAAGTTAAGCTTTCTTTTAAGACAGTGCACTGCAAAAAAATTTAATCTACTCAAGATGTATATGTTTAAAGAATTACTCTAGTGATATTAACTTGTAATGGCTCAGTTGTGTGTATATAAATATTTGAACATATGACATTTCTACTGTATAGCATCAAACCAATTACAGTACTAAATGTAACAAACAACCTTTGTGTCCATAATGATGTTTCGTCCACCAGCCCTGCCTCCAGAGGTAAGGATGGCGTACTTGCAGTCTATTAACATCAACATGGCTGACACACTAAGGTAACCCACCAACCCCATGATCAGAGCTCCCTCCATGATCCCAGACTGAAAAAGAGAAAATCATATACACACCAGTACACTATTCTATTCAAGGAATATTTTGTATACAATACTATATTTACCTTCACCAGCTGATAATAAGATGAATCATATTACTGTACATTGATGAAAATATTAATAATATACAGTAGTTAAGTAAACAATGCAGAGTTTGATATCAAGTTGAGCACATTCTATACTACCAATCCCAGATTTTCATTAGCATTTATCCAGGGAATTGAGGGAAACCAACCTACTGACAATACACATGCTATAGTGTTTAAGGCCTGCGTACAAAGTGTTAATTAGTACTTTTCAGTAAGAAATTTTTTGAAGTGATACAATACTTTAGTTCAAGTACAGTACGTAAATATTCAAATGTGTTTCCCTTACACTTCTATAGATCTTCTATATCCTACAACAAGGCCCCTCTTCTCTTGGATTACACCTTGCTCCTACATGAAAATTTTCCTAAATACCTTTTAATTAGATCATAATTCATTTGAGCAGCAGTTCTTTTACTCTAATTGTGTTCTACTTGTGTTGTCAGACACTCATAAAAAGCCTTTTTTATTCCACATCTCCACAGTAAACCCATCCATTTCTCTTCTGTACCCCTTGTAGTCCCACAAGGGGATGCGGTTGTGCGATGGGGGTGCTCCCTCCTCCTACAGGGATTGGGAGGTTGAGATGTGGAGTGTATGTGTGTGTGTATGGGGGGGGGGGGAGTTCTACGTTTGGGCATTTTGTTTTGGAGGGTGGAGATGAACGCCTGAATTATGTATGTATGTATTATTTCTGCTATTTTTTCTATTGTCAAACATAAGACTTCCTGGCACTGAAGCTAAACTGTCCTTTAAATATTCCACCCAAGATGATCCATCCAGTGCTTCCTAAATAACTTTTCTGACATAATATATGGTACTTGTGTGGGATAAAGGTCAGGAATTTATAGAACATTTCTTATTCCTTATTTCCTTTTCTTAAGTGAGGTACAATTGCATACAAAAGTTTTGATACACATAACAGTGAGTCAAGTAAACTATTAACCCTTGTTTTCATAATATTATACTGTACTGCAATCTTATGACAGTTTTGTTCTGGTAATGCTTGTGTCAGAGGAAGTGAGACAGAAAGAAGAAATGAAGAGATATTAAACATACTAATACCAAGCACACAAGGCCATGTGGTCAAGATGCCGGTCTATATATGGGATGAGAACAAGGAGAGTGTGCAGCACTAACATAATGATATCCAAAATGGATGTAAACTCTAAAATAGAAACACTCTATACTGATAAATGTATATCAGGACATTTAACTGGGATAGGAAAAATGTGTGTTACTGGTATATATACAGTCCAGGACCCAAGTAAGTGCAAGTGATAGACCCAACATGGCCATTAGCATTAGGTCCTAATGTGCTGCAAAATACATTAGAAATTACTTAGAGCAGCTGACAGACATCATCACAACTCCACCCATTATCATCGTATTTCCATTATGCAGTAACTCAGTCACCCTCATTACATTTGCCTTACAACTCACAACCACTATTTTTACTCAACACCAATTATTTATAACTCCCATGACTCATCCTGTCAGAATGTATCATTAACATCACCAAACATGTCACATCATATCATAACATGACATCAAATCTAATGATCTGATTCCTCTTCCCTCATTACAGTATACAGCTGCTATGTGACAGATTGCAAAAGTATTAAATATTTACATTCCAAAATCTCTGTATTTTTTTTAGCGGGGTCGAAGCATCCAGTGCATACAGAAATTATAAATATGTTAAATATAATAAGTTAAGTATACAGTAATACATTAAATATAATATGTTAAATACAATAAATTGAATATAATATGTTAAATATACTAAATTGAATATACTGTATTATGTCAAATATAATTAATTAAATATATGTTTAATATATTAGATAATTTTCATTCAATGTTTTGTCCAAGTTCCGTTATTCATGGTGTTTAGTTTCATCCCAGGTCATGTTATGTGTATCCATGATAAACTCACTGACAGCCTGCCTTCAATGGCATCCACTTAATGGTAAGGCAGAGGAAGAAGTAACTTTTGCCTATGACTGCATTGTATATTACTTTCCTGTACATATCAACTTCAGTCACCATTTACCTTGATATATCATAGATTAAATATGGAATATTCTGAGTCACCAAGCAAGATTTTCCCTAACCCAAACAAGATATCTCCAACCATTGAGTGACCAATAATCTATCATCATATGGGGTACTGTACCATCATCACTTGGCACCATGGTGTTTATCTGTGCCCAGCTATTAACATAGGCCAAATCTTTTTGAATTCTTCTAATAGGCCTCCAAGCAATAAGTACAGTCACAGCACATAGTCCTTGACCAGACTTCCCCTTACAACCTGGTCAAGGACTATGTGCCACGACTGTACCTTTCTCACCTCCAGCTGGTCTACCTCAGTCCATTTTCAGACTCCAAGTAAGAAGGATGAAGGCCATTAGGCAACTACTGTAATCAAAATTAAAAATTCAAGTGCAAAAAGAAATAATAATCATATTTAACCCCAACTTTCTGTAGCCAAACCTCTTCAGGTGTTGAAGAAGTGCACAAGTGTTCCAACTGTGGTGGTGAACCTTCCATAGTTGTGTACAGCACATATGTTTATCATGGCCAGAACTCTTTGAATCTTATGTATACCTGTAGCTTATTCCTCGATCGATAACTGACTAACACTTTACACACCAAGCTGAAACTCTAGATGCCAATTCATGATAATCAGGTTGGGCATATATTTTTCACAAGCTTAAAAGTCGCACTCTGTGCAGACTTTTTACCCTTTATTGCTGAAGCATTCCTCAAGGGAAAAGGTGTCCCAAAGTTTAATGTGAATTGATATTTTGATCCAATTAGAACACAGAATGAAGTTTTTTTATGTGGATGTAACCTTTATTATACTGTATATATATGGTAAGAATGAGAATGAAATATGGGGTGGCAATGACCTCAGACTTTATTTGATGTTACCACACATTAACTTTTATTTACAATAAAGGTCCTGGTAGTCTGCTGTGGTCTAGGTTAGGTTAGGTCAGACTAGTTTCCAAATTATGTTTGTATGTTATGTATATCTCGAAAACAGACTATCTCCGAGAGAAACACCATAGATGAAAAGTGTCTTGGAATGGTCCAAAATAGTGGGTAATGATACTAAAATACACAATATAGTGAACACACTACTTCTGTAAATTTACTCTGCAGATTGTCACTTACGTAAGAGGTGCTGGGCCTCACAATAACCAGTTTCATAATGGCTGCCAGCAGCGAAACAGTTTTTATTTTTTTTTTAAGTTCCAACACTGGACATAGGCTTCCTCAAGCCCGTTACTGTGGCCCAGGTCAACTGCTATACACACACACACGTCACGAGTTCGCAATAATTATTTAAACACGCTATATAGATACCGGAATTTGCTTCACAATGTATGTACTCCTAAAGGATTCGACACCAAAAAAGAAGCTTATGATGCATGACTCTCAAATAATGGTGATACATTAGAATGTCTCACTTACAACATCATGTATCTGATCTTAGAATTCATCTGCCAAAGTGGCACATGGAATGTTACTCGTCATTTACCAGTAAGTTGAATATACAGAGGATGAGAGAAAGATCAGAGAGACAGAAACCTACTCAAACACCAGAAACATATCCTCCTCTACCTGAAACCTCTCTTATTACATGTGGAAATGTACCTACTGTGGACTGGAAACAGTGTATATATTGCCAGACAAGGAAGAAGAAAGAGAGCTTGTATCAAGTTTTAACTGAGAATACAAATACAATCATCCATAAGCATACTGAAAATAATTATGCTTTAAAGTGCAGGGTATTAGTACAGAAGTGGACCTTACTGTATAATAGATATTTTACTGTCATTACCCACTATTTTGGACCATTCTAAGACACTTTTCTTCTATGGTTTTTCTTCCTCAAATGCCCCGTTTTCCAGATATGCCCCATTCCCAATACCCATAGAAACATGGGGGGCCCGATGAGAATCGGGGGTTGACGGGTGGGGGAAACATGAAATACGTATACAAAAACTGTATCCCACGCCAACGACGGATTTGCCATTCCCTTGGTCCGGACATATACAAGATTATTTTATGGGCAATTCAGGAGCGAAGGCCGTAGGCCGGAGCTCTGGCACGCAAAAAAGGAGTGGAAAGCGACCCGAAGGGTCGCTTGGAGCTCGACACGTTAGGGGAACTCACTTGATACCATATTGTTACTATAATACTACAATATCACTATATACGACGTTAATTAAGGTAGGAAGTGTATTATAAAGGCAGAACAATAGTAAAATGCGTGTTTCCCCCACCCGTCAACCCCCGATTCCCATCGGGCCCCCCATGTTTCTATGGGTATTGGGAATGGGGCATATCTCGAAAACGGGGCATTTGAGGAAGAAAAACCATAGAAGAAAAGTGTCTTAGAATGGTCCAAAATAGTGGGTAATGACAGTAAAATATCTATTATACAGTAAGGTCCACTTCTGTACCTTTACCAAGTGCAGAATAGGTGTGAATGACCTTATTGAATATGAAGCTCATTACTGTACTACAGTTCATGCAGAAGAAAAGCCAAAAGAGAACCATCATTTGGTGCACCAGACACAGATCACCCCACGAAGTTGTCATTTGAATCTCTCACAAAAATATATTCCCTCTACTAACTAATGTAATCGCAAAAGTAATCATGAATACGATTACATGTAATCGATTACGATTACAATTACTTAATAAAAAATATAGGACTGAGTGTAATCGATTACTATTACGATTTCTTGAAAAACTGTAATAGATTGTAATCGATTACTATTACAGATCACGATTATCCCATATCTGCCTGACACCCCACCACAAGGACCACAGGTAACCTTCAAAGATAAACCCTAAGTTAACTATAAAATACAAGTCTACTTGCTTGGGAAAATAAAATCCTTATCAACTCACCTCCTTATAAGCAAATGGCAGCCCCAGCATCCCAGCACCTATAAACGACACGAATATATTAGCCACCATCTTGATGGGGCTGGTAATACCACCTACAGGACGGCCCATCCCCATATTGGCTGGTGTTGTGGGATATTATGGCTCACGGATTACTATAACCTCGCCATTTCTAACTAACAGGTGCAACACTGACATGGCTGCCAACCCTTCCAATACTACTCACGTCATCAGTCAGACAGTCAGAGTTGTCAAGGGTTGCTGGCTCTATTTACGCCCAAATATACCTGAGAAGTTTCCCATTTCTAGCCCAATTCTTCAGGTTGGCCCAGTTAAGGGAGTATCAGTTTGCCATTTCCAGTCCAAATATTCAGGTTGATCCAGTTGTAAAGTTATCAAGTCATCAGTTATTATGTTGTCAAGGGATGGTGGCTCTACATCCTCTCCAATATAGGCTATGCCTGTGAAGTTTGCCATTTCATTTCAGCCCAATTATTCAGGTTGACCCAGTTTATAAAGGGGTATAATATGATATAGGGTTGTCAAGGGATGGTGGCTCTATTTCTGCCCAATATACCTGAGAAGTTTGCCATTTCCAGTCCAATTACTTAGGTTAATTGATCCAGTTAATTAATAAAGGGCTATATATATTATTGGTATTGTATCCTACATTAATTGGTTACGTGCCTTGATCCCTACAAAATATATGTCAGGAAACAGAACCATATGACTCATGCAGTGAATAATTATATAATGGTATCGAGTTGTTTTATTGGAATAGTTTGGAGGAATCGTGGCTCCATTAACAATGCGTATATATATACCCCGGCCCTTGAAAGTTATGGTCTCCCCGTTATCTCATTTATCTGGGTTTGTATTCACCATCCACAACTATAAAATAATATATGGCGTAGCAGCAACAGCAGGGCTAGAAGAGTACATGTGAATGTATGATGTGGCAGCTCCCAGCTGATAATATGTATATGATTATAAGATATTGGCTAAGGTCGTTCGTGAATGGAAATGACATAACCCTAATAATCATAATATCATAAGCTACTGTAGCGAATAACGATAAAGATTAGTTGTTGCTACATTCCCTTGAAAATACAGTATCTCTAACCAAGAGCCAACAGCCTACAATATAATAATTATTAATATTACGGTATCTCAAAAGTAACCCTTACTGCGAGACATTTTAAAATTTGGCAACACTGTAGTTCTATCGGCATTCATTAACATTTATTAATTAATGAAATTGCATGATATATCGTATGCCTTGTTTATTCCATCAAAGCAACGGTTTATTTGGTAACATAATATTACTGTTTATCAATTTTGTCTTTGTTAAAATCAACTTTGAAATTGAAGCTAAAAAAAAGGTTGGTACACATGTATTTGACAGTTGGCGACTCTAGCTTTATTACTAATCTTGAAAATTACAATACATTCGCTTTGAATCACTTTCACATTCAATTGACCTTTACTCACAAAGCATATTTACCTTATTACAAATATATTATCAATTTAATAGCCTAATGGTTAGCGTTAGACCATTATCATATTATTGTCCCGTTGTCAAGATTGTATTCATATTATTGGTATAGTCCAGTGTTGCCAGGTGCAGAGAAATTTCTGTTTTTTTAGAATATTTAAGTCCACACACACACGCACGGAAAATTATACAAAGAATGCTCAAGAATAAACAGGGAAATTTCTACCAGACGAAATACCAAATAGACCGTCAATGTTCAAGAGTAAACAGGGAATTATTGAGACAAAAAAGGAAATTTTAAAGGTGAAGTTAGGGTAAGTTCGTCAAGCAGACCTGTCACCTGGCAACACTGATATACTCACAGTGTAAACAAACTTAATAACATTGAAGCGACAACACACATTTATAATCACACGTAAAATCTAAATAGGTAGGTTAACCCACATTGATAGTGACAGAATTAATGAGTTTAGTCAGATATATGAACATGATAAAATGGAGTATGAGAGTAGTAAACAAGAGTAAATATGGCAGTATATTGAACTTATTGCCGGTTATATGTTGATCAATGTAGTAGGTGTTAAGGGGGATATGATACAATGTTGTTGGTGGTATATCTGAAACAAGTAATTCCTACAAACTATTCCAAGCAACAGAACCCAGAAGGTTGCTATGAATACCGATATGTCCTGGAAGAGTGTTCACAAGTCTAGATTAGATTAATAATGCTGGTATTATTGGTTTAGGCATCAACCATCCCTCCTAATGATAATCACTATTAGTCACTAACTATTACTCACTACAGTAGTACCAAACATAACTTAGTTTCCCTATTCGTACAACCACTGCATGAAAATTAATGACACATAGACACTGGAGCATAAAACAAATTACTGTAATGTGCTTTTTCTTTACAGATTGGTTCAGAATGTTTTGGTTAGTGGTGCTGGTTTTGTCCTGTCTCAAGTTTCTGCTGCTCCCGGCCTAGTAAGAATTTTGACTTTACTCAGTAGTTGTTTATGACGTTAATAGCTAAGAATGGAGAATGACAGAAAGGCTAAAATATATTACATCAGTGAAATATAATGATGACAGACCAGGAAGACGATGACTACTGATGACATGGGAAAGGTGAATGGGACACTTTAAAGTGAGAGGTGAACCAACAACTATAGAAAAAGGAGAGGGTGGAGAAGGCAGAAAAAGGATTGAGAGAGTAGAATTAATTGGTGTATAATAAGAACATTACCTGGAGGCTCTTCTTCAGGACACTCCCTGATTTAATTATAACGCATTCTTTGTATGTTTCAGCCGCTCCACTGACTTTGAGGTCCACCGTAATTGGATGGCCATCACTTACAGTTTACCTTTGGATCTGTGGTATGTGAATGAAACCTCTGAGTGGACCCTGGACTATCCACCACTCTTTGCTTGGTTTGAGTGGGTCTTAGCAAGGGTAAGGAAAGGAAAATTTATGTACAGTAATATAGTGATAAATAGATTGATCGTTCAGGTATGAGTATATTGTATAAAGAGACTATAAAGCAGCTCCTTTGAAACCTTAATTGAGAATCTGTCGTGTTACTGTAAACATTGGTCAATAAAAAGTAAATACATTATAATCTGTAATGTAAAATATTATGGTGTTCATTGATCTTGTTCTGTTCATGGATACCTGTAACATATTAGTGAGTAGAAATAATTGTATAGAATTTAAGGTTATTCTCCAAATTACTCGGCTTGTTGCTCACTTTGTAATTTCACTAAAGATTTAAAGAATGAAAAAATAGGTGAGGTTTCTGCTGTTTTTGCCAAACATAGACAGATCTGTGAACCACCGCCAGAACATGTATTATACATCTGTATATCAATATGGTGTTTTGTTTTGTTTTGTTTTTTCAGGTGGCATGCTACTTTGATCCAAACATGTTGAAAGTGACATTCCTTAATTACGCCTCAACGATGACTGTACTCTACATGCGCCTTGCAGTCATATTTACTGACTTAGTGTATGCTTATGGTGTTAAATTGTAAGTTACCTATGTGTATTCATACTTTAGTGTTTGTATTTATTTCATGCATTTTCATGGTTATAAAAAATGGTTATGAGAAATGAATAGCTGGTATGGGATTATATATTGTTTATAACATTGCATGTATATTACTAATCAATTACCCAGTACAGTTCTTTAACTGGCCATAAGAAAAGGCCTATTGTTCAAAAATTAATGAGAAACCTTCACATCGCTTTCTCTCTACCAGATGCAGTGAAGAAGTGGCCAAGTCATGCAAGAAACAGCACAGCCAAGTGGACCCAATATTCCTGGTATTGTTTAGTAATGGAGGGCTCTTGTTGGTGGATCATATTCACTACCAGTACAATGGTTTCCTCTCTGGCATCCTCTTCATCTCCATTGCAAGGCTTCTTCAGGTAGGCTCGGTGATAAATTCTACAGCACCATGAAACACTTGTACAGTATTACAGTATTTATTTTTTAGCAGAAGAAAGGCTTCCCATGGCCAGAAGTTCAAGGAATCATGCCCACAACATGGTCCTGGAATAGAGCTCATCAGTACCGTACTATACCAAAAATCTTTGTTTTGATATATTTCTTAACAGATAATAAATACACTGATATCATAAACTTTCCTCACCACTATGTACAGTACAGGGGTGTCCTGTACCTTGAAAGCTCCTCTTCCATAGCCACTCCTTGATGGGAGGTTCTGGGGAGGAACAAGGCATCAATTATATTCTTTGATTGTACCATCTTTACTGCTCATACTTCTGTTCAATCAAAGTGTATTGTCTTCAGTGAGTGAATGTTAATGCCACATTCCCCATTAAATCATACCCCTTACCCATAACAGAAGAGGGAGATAGAGTCCGCCTTCTGGTTCGCTGTCCTGCTCAACCTGAAGCACATCTACCTCTATGTGGCTCCAGCATACTTTGTTTACCTACTGCGGTCCTACTGTCTGGCCACCACAAAAGATGGCCAAGTGTGTATACGGCCTCACTTCTCGACAATATATCGTTTGGTCTCTCTTGGGGCGACTGTGATTGGGGTGTTTGCCATATCATTTGGACCATTCATTGCTAAGGGGCAGTTGACACAGGTAAAGTTTGTTGATTTCTGCTTACTGTACTTGGGCTTTATTATCCACTTTCCCATATGTAGGATAAATATGCTGATACTGAATAAGTTTTCCTTAATATATATTAACTTGGGTCAGAGCTCTGCAGTACTTGGAAAAATAAAATTAGGGTCTTAATGATGATGATAATGGTGATTTTGTCCAACACAGACATGGTGTTCATCCTCATTATTGTGAAATATAAAGTGAAGTATCTTACCTCTATTGCAGGTGCTGTCCCGACTCTTCCCTTTTAAGCGAGGTCTAAGCCATGCATACTGGGCCCCAAACTTTTGGGCACTTTACAATTTTGCTGACAAGGCTCTGAGCTTCACTTGTAAGTTCATGGTTGTATTATTCCCTTGTATTTTTACTTGTATCACTTTCTTGTGTCATGTGAACTTCAGTAGCCAAACCCCAGACCGAGACACACCCATGGATATGGGATTGAAACAATATGGAAAGATGCCAAAATATGACACACTGATTCTGGACTACTGAGGCTATGTGGCACTATATAGAGATTGAAAAAATTGAAGGTGATGGGTAGGAATAGTAATAGCATATGGATGGAATGGAGAATCTTAATATAGGCCTTTATCTTGTGCTGACCAATTATGGCTATGATGATTATTTATTATTAATTGATTGAAATTGGTGAATATAAGAAAAAGACAGACACTGTGATGGAAAATTTGATGTCTTTGTTAACATTAAGGGACCCTGTGATGTAGTCAGAAATTGGAGGTAAACGAGTCCTTCATATATTGCTACGAAACACCACCTATGTGGAAGGAGTGTGTTTCGTGGCATTGGTAGGAGGAATCAGAAGCCTCCAATTTCCATACACGTTCACAGGGTCCTTAAGGACAGAGTACCGTATGTTTTATTTAGAAGAATAACTTGTAGGTACACTTTCAGGTACTATAATGTAAAAAGTGTAATTTTTACTAATAACTGCTTGAACTTCTGCAGGTAGAAAGATGGGTCTGGTAACCACTACAAGGTTGGCAAGCATGACTGATGGACTTGTGCAGGAATCTCAACATGTGATCCTGCCCTCTATCCCTCCTCTTGTCACTCTCATCCTAACCGTCATTTCAATATTGGTACAGTACTTTACTCATCGCCATGCAGTTCTCTCTACTAGTACTACTTGTGCACAACAACCCATTAGCATATGGATGATGTGTGTTGTGCATTAAGGTTTCATATTTACAAGAATGTATACCATATAGTATTTTGTCATACCAGCAATGTAAGAAATTCAGATGTCTTCCCTAATGTTATTAAGGGTTTCATGTTATCAAATGGCATATACAGTATATCACTTGGTCACTGTTTCAGCCATGTGTAAGGATGCTGTGGAACAGTCCCCACAACCCATGGCATTTCGTGCGTGCATTAATCTTGTGTGCCTTTGGGTCATTCATGTTTGGTTGGCATGTACACGAGAAAGCCATCCTCCTGGTCATCTTGCCTCTTGGGTCAGTACACTGGGATTCACTTTGTTAGTTTCATAAATCAACAGACTACTGTAATGCTTTAGCAGACAGTTTAACACTACTTAGTAAAATTATTTTCATACAATTGCAGTAGCAATATGGAAAATAAAAAGGACATAGAATATCATTTTGATATAACTTAAGAATTACCTGTACAGAACTGTACTGTACTTCATTTACACAATTGACTTAATGCTACCACAGTTTACTTTTCAATTTGTTTGCTCTCTGAAGTTTGGCACATTTATAAAATTAGGTAACAGACTCACTTTTCCTCTAATCAAAGGAGCTATGAGGTCCTATCTTATTGAAATGTTCTTCCTCAGCCTGGTGTGCTGGCTACATAAAGCTGAGGCTAAGGTGTTCGTCTTCCTGAGTATTGTTGGCCACTTCTCTCTCTTCCCACTCTTCTTCACCAAACATGAGACTCCTATCAAGGTCAGTATTGTGTTATGCATAGTATACTTTTGTTAGTAGGCTTATTGTGTACTTATAATCATCCACCGTATGTGTCTATGGCTCTTTACCATTATGATATTCAGTTTCTCGAGTACCGCATCATGGAACTTGAAAATGGGATATATTTATATTGTACAACATATATGAAGTAACTCTTTATCTTCATGGCCATGTATATCTTCTCATTACAGGTGTGTGTGTTGCTCTTGCATGGACTGTACACAAGTCATGTTCTTGGAGCCCATTTTCATGAGCCTCGAAAATCCAGATTAACACTCCCAATCTGCACTCGCCTGGAGACAAAATACCTCCTTGGTTTCATTCCAATCTTCCTATTCCAGGAGGTTCAGCGCAGTGCACAGGTTCAGGATGTATCCTTACCCTTCCTGCCACTCATGTTGTACTCTGTATACTGTGCACTTGGAGTCATGTACAGCTGGCTTAGGTATAATTATTATGTCTTAACAAGAACACGGCATTTAAATAAATGACAGGCTAGAATTAGATGATTGAATTTGTTACAAGTATTTTTATATTGAACATTTGTTACATAGTCCTAGAGTGATAATGTTATATCAGGTATGCCATTTTATCAGTTTTAGGAGTGTTGTGGTGATTTCTAATCAGGAAGTCTGTAAAGTAGCAATAGTGACATTGCTTTCACTGTGATAGATGTATTCGTTTCATCATCTTCTCAAAAATGAAAGCTTCATTGACATTTCTGTGCTGCACATTAGTGATCTAATGTATAAAAAACAGCATGAGACTATGGAGAGGAATGTCAACGTTCAGGTTTGAGCACCAGAAAAAATAAATTATATTGATGGTTATGAACATACTGTGCATTTATTATGTATACAACCCAAAAAAGCAATACCCTGTTTATGTCTCAAGGAAGTACAAATGTATAAAATGCAATACATAAGTAATAATCACTAAGTGGTCCCTCATGCAATCCTGTGCTGCACTATCCACACCAAAGACACCAATAAAAATATGAACAAATACACCCAAACAAACCTATTTTAAACTAAGGTCATCCAACTACATTACACAATATAGTATTGATACTTCCTTCAGTACTGGGACCAAACCATCACGAGAATGGCCATGCCAGAGGCGACAATAAAATTATGTAACTATTTCCTGATCAAGATTCTGCTAAGATCTACCCAGGCCAACAGGGTCTAGTATCCAGTCACAGTACATTTAATATATTGAGCACACATTGAATTGCAACAACAGTAAAAGGGCTGATCAAAGGTGACAATGTGGTGAAGTTTCTTGCATTATGATAACTGCTCCTCTTGATAACTATTTTTCACGTCAACCTCCACTCGTCAGCTGCTAACAGTAATTTGTGGATGTGCCAGCCTGGGAATATAATGGACAGAGTCAAACAGTATAGTCTGCTGCAGCAATATTATTATTCATAATTTTACTAATAACTTGTAAGAACTACAATGATTATTGTATACAGGCAAGGTCTTCCAGATATATCCAGTAATTTTCCGATTACTGTAAAACAGAATAATATAATGCTTTCTGAGTCCTTCCCTGGCTACACTCTTGCCCATCCCAGATGAAGGGAATTAATGTTGACCTTACTATAATGTTAACGGTTCCATTTATTACAAAGTGAAATATATTCCACAGTAGAACCCATTTACTACAATGCATAACAGAATTCATTCTTTTTTACGTGTTTATCACTGATAGTATTATATATTTACTGCTCTTATGGAATTATGTTTATAGTAATTTTAATTGTGGTATATAATTACTATATACAGTAATTAAGTTACAAGAAAGCCACCTATTCAGGTTGCACTGCATTCATACCTTAAATACCCATGGCGTTGTAACAAAGATTTTTATCTCATAGTCAGGTACGTATGTGAACTGTATGCATGTTTTACAAGTTTAACTTTACGACGAATGGGCATCTTTAGAGAGCTACCTCTGTGCTATATAAATACTGTCTTTTAAACTGTACTACTCTACTTTACAACATACCTTTTCCTGCTAGACTGTCCCGGAAGGCAGGGAATATCTTCTTGGCAAGCTGTTTGCTGGCCAAAATAATCTCACTGTCAGGAGTGTCTTCTCTGATACCGTGAGCAACATATTCCGCTGAGAGCACACAACCCTGAACATCATATGATTATTAATAGCACATTTTTTGTCAGTACCTGTACTGTGCATAATTTGACCAAATTGTAGGTACAATACTTAATAAGCTGTGTAAACATTTTATGAAATTTGTCTTGGTATGCATGACATTTACAAAAAAAAAGGGAGAAAAAAGTTCATTCATATTTGCCAGGTTTAAAAAATAGCACTAGAGCTCAATTTGCAAACATAGTACCACACAATTTTAGCTGAAAATAATTCTAAAGTATAGCCTTGGTCAAAAGTTATAGCATATGTACTGAAAATGAATACACAAGTATCCAAGATTTTTGTTGAGGTATATCAAGAACACAAACACAAACTTGCTGTTGTCTTACCCACTAAAAGATTTCTAAACATAGTACTGTGTGTCTAAAGGGCCAAGTCAGTCCACTTACCTCACTTGCATGGACGAAGTTGAGGACACACAGATAAGCCGTAAATACAGCCTCCAGCTCCTGCCTTGATGTTATGCCAGTGCGATAGATGACGTGTAGTTGTTTCTCCCTCAGGTTTCCACACAGCTATGGAAGCAAAGTGGTGGCCTATGTAACCTCTTCATGAAGTGATACAGGTATAGGTACAGTTGCAAACAAAAGTTATGTTCCACCCATTCATTTTTAAACTAGCAATATGGAGATCTTGAAGTTTTGGTTCTGTGTCTAAAATAAATATAATTACTGTACACATAAGTTTCAGTACTGTACTGTACTTTTCTATTTAGTAAAATACAATATGAAGGGTAGCCTACTGTAGTAACTCTTGTGGCTAATCCAATTATGGTGCAATCCCTTGAGGAAATACAGTACAATAAAGACTCAACAAGATGGATGGAAGGAAATCCCATATATACAAGCAACATAGGTATCATTTACATCAGTGCAGAAGAGATGAAACTCCTGCCCAAGTCTGTACCCCCAGTTATAAGCCTTCTCTATACTTTTCTTCAAAACTATTAATAACTTCTACCAAGATCCTTTACAGTAATGTCTATTTGTGGGCTCATAAGATAAATACAGAAATCACTGCTTATCTGTGCATCATTAACTTTTCCAGGGTAAATAGAGCTAAATACTGAGAGAAGTAATGACTTTGAATATCTTACTAGGTAGTTATCCTTGTCAAAGTTAGCCATGATGGTTGTGTAAAGCTCCTGCACCTTCCCTTCCCTGCCCAAACACCGATGCAGGGCCCATTGCAGTGAGCAGGCCAGGTACAGGC
This sequence comes from Petrolisthes cinctipes, assembly GCA_033782935.1. NCBI lineage: Eukaryota > Metazoa > Arthropoda > Malacostraca > Decapoda > Porcellanidae > Petrolisthes > Petrolisthes cinctipes. The sequence goes on along the minus strand of JAWQEG010005893.1, from coordinate 23,211 downwards.
TGAATCCGTGTGGGAAATATGCTGCAAGAGGGTAATAGATAAATTCCTTAATAATCCACAGTAAGTACCCAAATGAAAACAATTGAAATGGAGAAGTAATATTTTTTTTAAGATGTAATTTTGAGAACTGAATCATCCACAGTATAGAAGGAATATGCATATTTGCTGTAATTCTGTACAAAGCAAATAAAGCTCTTGAACCACTGACTGACCTGGTATGAAGGCAGGACCAAAGAGTAGTGGTTCCTGCATATTGGCTTCCTCAACAGTGGGCACAGAGGCACTGGAAAACCAAGAATGGAGGGCAGAAAGGAGGCGTGGTCGGTTGAGACTCTCCATCCTGACGGATCGTACTGCCCGGTAATTGGTGTACAGGTGCAGCACCACACATACCACGAAGGTCACCCACGTAAGTCTGTTGGTGCCACTTGTTCATTCTTTTCTTGCTGTGCAAACTCTTTATTACATCCAAGTTATGTATATTAAGTAGACCTAAGTTGATATATGCAAGCTGTTAAAGTTGTTGTTAAAGATCTGTACATATAATTTATAACAACTTATATACATGAAAAAATGTACTAAGCTTTTATGTGCAAATACTGTAGTTGGTCAAGTTACATGCAAGCACACTACATAATTCATGTTACCAGTGAGAGGCTACGGTTATTTTTCCCTCCTGCATAAAGTAGGGTAACAGGCAAACAAAAAAATATGGCTCATGACTGTAGAAGCTGCGACTGACTCCCAGTTACTTTCAGGTAAATGAGGTACACCTGTCAATCTTCCAGGATCAATAAGTTACTCACAACAAGCTGGCAGTGATGGTGGGGAGGAGGGTTATGGATGTGATGAGTGCTGCCAGATTAACCATTGTTTCCTGACTCCCATCTTTAGCTGACACATCTGCCATGTTCTCCCTCCTAGCCTGATGAAGGTTAATAGATTATTTAAAGACATACAATACATAGGCATATACACAAATCTGAAAATTATACTTTATCCACCAGGTATTTTAGACAATTAGCTTAACTATAAACATACTCACAAAAGGTGAGTCCCTATAGTCTAGTGATGACACTTCTGAGCATCACTCCATGGGTTATATTTCAATCATTTGCAAGACAACCGTTAACTCCTTTAGAACACAATTCCTCGTGGCTGCCTGGAGCCCCAACTACCAATAATGATGATTTTTTAAAGTTTTGTCATTATACAGAAAGCTTGATTTCACACACCAGAATACAGAAGATTCAATCTTATATAGGCCTACTGTATCAAATATTTACCCCACAGCGGATTGCCAATGTTTATATTGTCTACTCTACTGTACAATAGATCTTATCTTCAAGCGGTAAGACCTACATATCCAAATTATCAAACTTTTAAAAAGAAAACAAGTAATACCTGGTGCTGAGAGAATGCAGCCCTGGTGGCCCCTCCTGCAACCCCAACCAGTGCCAGCATGACGGCTGACACACACATCACCACCAGGAAGGGTACAGGAAGTAATGGTCCAAGCAGTTGTACAAAGTGTTTTGCATCATTGGCCACATCAGCAAACAGCCGCCATTGCTTGCTGTTGCAGTCAAGCTGAGACCTGCAAGCTTTTCATCAGTAGCATGACCTTTAATGCTCTTGACAAAATAATTATCTTTCTCAGCCACAGGACTTTGTAAATTATTATAAAGTAGTCCATTACAGTGCTGGCTACTTTTCACACAAACAGATCTCTCTATGCAGTGTGTCTAGACATCACAAACAATATTCAACATGATTTTGGACCCCTCTCAATCTTTTTATTTCACAGGTGAGGGCATAGAGCAGGTTGCTTGACGTTAGTCCTCATCTTCCACAATATAAGCAAAAACGTTTATTGTAAATGTCCACCTATGATATCATTACCTTGTATCAGAATCTCTGACTGGTTAATATGAAAACCTACGTCTGTGGTAATGAGCTTCGACTAATAGGGTACTGATCAGTTTTTATGATGCTGTATTGGTTAAAGACATTTGCAGACAGCTACATTTAAACAATATGGTGGAGAAAGTTGGATTTACATACCCTCTCCAATAAGCAAAAGCAATGGAAGCTATCATCCCAGAGCCATCTTTGAGGAGCCATGTGAGTGTGGCAGCCAGGGGTGTGGCAGTCCCTTCCCCCACCCCCAGTCCAGTCAGTGTGGCCTGTAGACTCAAAGCTCCTGCAATGCTGCTGCAGTAGGCCTGGTGAGTAAAGGTAAAGTCACACTCTAAGGACCATAGGCAACAATATCTGTGGTGTTAACAATGGTGTGGTACAGGTACGATGACTCCAAAGACAAACAACAGAGCCATTGTACCGGTACCACGTTATTATCAACACCACTGATATTGTTGTCTACAATCCTAAGTCCTAAACCATAATTAATTTTTGTATACTCAGGAAGGAGAAATGGAGCTGGAGCAAGTTGCCCATTTTAAACCACCGGTATGGCTTACTATGCTTTTTATACAGAAACTGGTGAAAACTTGTGTATGCCACAAGAGTTGATTGGAATGTAAGCAATACATTATAACTTTACACTAAAAGAATGAACAGCTTGTTATACATCCACTCTTGTACACTTTAATGTACAAATACAATTTCGAGTATTCTACATCCCCAGCCCAAAAGGCAAAAGGAATTACTTTACCTCATCATAACAGTATTGAAAAGGAAGTACTGTATGGAGTGAAAAGGGTTATATGAGGGAATGAAGTGAGGAGGGAGGAATGACAGTCCAGTGGTCCAACTGGGACTACTTCCCTTCAACATTGTTACCAGGTGAGTAACATTCAAAAACATGTGTGAAGAACATGTCCTAAGTATACAGTATAGCACAGTACTGTACTTGTTTGATGATAAACTTTTATGATATCACCAAGTTTTCTTTTATCACCTAACCTGGAGTGAGTCCCAGAACTGATAGCGAAGGTAGTCAGGTGAGACAGATTCCGGGTAGCCCTGAGGAAGGAAGACGTCTCTCAGCCACCTGCCACCTCGGTCCTGTAGTCTGTTCACAGTTTGTCTGAGGGAGATAGGTTAATATAATCACATCTCAATCACAATCTAGGAAATGGTAAGTACTCATAATCATACCATAATTTGAATATAAACAAAAAGACTGGCTATAACTGAAGTAAGTAAATATGTGTATATAAAAATGAGAAAAGGAAGCAATAATGAAACTGGTACCAGAACAGTATAGCAATATAAGACTATGGTGTCACAAATTCTAACTGGTCAATTAATTATCAAAAAATGAAGAACAGGAAGGACGTTCACCTTTCCTCATGAGTGGTGACCTCGATGAATGAATTGGTCGAGTCCTGGAAGACATATGTGTTGTGTCTGGCAGACTGACCTTTCTTCTCCCGATACAGTAAAGCCTTACTCTCCGCCATCCTGCCTCAGTCATACACACTCCTATACAATGACAGTACAAGGATTAATTAAAGGAAGTAGTATAGTGTTGATAAATCTAGAGCAAATGATTTCCCCAAACAATCCAAACCCAGTAATACCGAAGCTACATATAGTAATTATAATACTACGGTATCACATTTCTGCTACGATAATTTTTGGATACATCACACTAAACATACCGTATATATTATTTATATTATTTATTTATGACCAGACACTGGACATGGCTTCATCAAGCCCGGTACTGTGGCCCAGGGCAACTGCTACTCACACACACACACACACACGTCACGACTTCCGACCTGGTACCCAGCCACAGTAGGAGGGAAGTGAGGGTAATTCCCAAATACTGCAGCTGTTATGGTACCAGCTAACTAGGGTATTTTACGACGTTCGGTGGCCTTATACTTATAGTTAGTGCCTGAAACTTAATTTGGAAGAGTAAATATTCTCAGCCCCTCACTTGAGAAGATTCGATGGTAAATATTGAATGAATTACCGTTATTGGGTACGGTTTTTCTACCTTCATTACCCACTTATTTAGACCATTCTAAGACTATTTTCGGTATTTATTGAAAGAATTACCGTTTTGTAGCAGTGTTGCCAGATCCGGCTAGGTCCCAGTACTTTGCCCTGGTCATTTTCTGTACTTTACCACGGTTATTTCCCGGTAGTTTGCCCAGGTTAGGTACCGGTAGTCTGCCCAGGTTAGGTCCCGGTAGTCTGATGCGGTCTAGATTAGGTTAGGTCAGGTCAGGTAAGGTCAGGCTAATTTCAAAATGCCCCATTTGAATATACCCTATCTTGGAAATGGGATATTTGCGGAGAAAATGCCATAGAAGAAAATAGTCTTAGAATGGTCTAAATAAGTGGGTAATGAAGGTAGAAAAACCGTACCCAATAACGGTAATTCATTCAATATTTACCCTATTTTCTTCTATGGCATTTTCTCCGCAAGTGCCCCATTTCCAAGATAGGGCATATTGAAATTAGCCTGACCTTACCTAACCTAACCTAGACCGCATCAGACTACCGGGACCTAACCTGGGCAAACTACCGGGAAATAATCGTGATAAAGTACAATAAATGACAGGGGTAAAATACTGGGACCCAGCCGGATCTGGCAACACTGCTGCAAAACGGTAATTTTTTCAATAAATACCGATTCGATCTCCCGACATATAAGTTACGAGTCCAGCATACTAACCACTCAGCCACCTCCCCATATATGTCATCTAGTACTACAAGTCTACAACACTTCAGAAAATGGACAAATAAATAGACACAAGCATACGGAACTTATAAACAAGATACAAACACATAAGATAATATTATGAAGGACGTGGATTTTTTTCTTTATACTTGTCTCCTCGTCCTTAACAGTGACAAAACAACTTTTCTCTATTATACACAGTAGCACAATTCTTCGTTAATCTCTGTCTAATATTACAAAAAAATAATTAAATATGTGCGATTCCTTCTGATGATATTTTAATAAGTGATGACGTTGCTTGCTGGGTTACTATGACAGGTTGGCGCTGAGCAAAAGTTTTCATTTTCTCAACGGTACCCGAAATTGGGCTGTTTAATTTAAGGGGATAATACTCTTTTAATAAATCTGGAGCAAATTATTCCTCCAAACCAGTTAGAGGATTACTAAAGAAAGATATAAACGACAAAAATTATGTAGTCTCTCTCTCTCTCTCTCTCTCTCTCTCTCTCTCTCTCTCTCTCTCTCTCTCTCTCTCTCTCTCTCTCTCTCTCTCTCTCTCTCTAACAAAATTAAAACATTTAAAACCTTCCTCAACTATTCATAAAGAGGGAAAAGTTGTGATAAGAGGTTTTTTTTCACTTCATTTGTAACTACACGTCTAGGTTATATATAATATAGTATAGGAGACCACATACACTTTCACTCAACACTCACTCTAGGCATTCAGAGGCAGGTAGGCGTCGACAGTCTTTTCCCGGAATACACATTGAGAGCGGAAATGAGTAAGAAATCTTATATCTGACCGTACTATAAAAATAATATAGCATTAGTTAGTCTGAAGGAATTGATATATGACTACTGTTTTTAAAAGTGTGGAGGTATTGCATAAGTTACCCTAGCTGTTGGACTTTTTTTTGTAAGATTTTCACGTCTTAATAAATAAAAAAATATTCTCGTTCAGTGTTTCTTAGATGAGAGAGAGAGAGAGAGAGAGAGAGAGAGAGAGAGAGAGAGAGAGAGAGAGAGAGAGAGAACCAGTTTTTATTCCGTGTAACTTTAACGCCTACCTATACAGCCTACCTACTTTCTTTCTAGTGTAAGGCCACCAACAGTAATCATAGCCTACCACTTCAGAGAGGAACACACACACACACACACACACACACACACCTTGGATTCGACTAATGTAGTGTGTATATCTTAAATACAAACTCACTCTCTCTCTCTCTCTCTCTCTCTCTCTCTCTCTCTCTCCACAATTATATAAGTTTCATAGGTATATGATTCACTTACATCCTTCCTCTGAGTCCCTGGATACACTTGAAATGTTTATAGGCCATTCATCATTATTTAGTTATTGAAAACATGCACAAATAGTTTCTATAGTTTTTACTTATAAATATGTACCGTAGTTAAAGAAAGAGACAGATAGAATTGAAACCAAATATTCAGATAGATAGATAGATAGAGAGATAGACGATAGATAAATAGAGAGATAGATAGGTAAACAGATAAACAGTTAAAGAGGCAAACACGTTGCAAACATTCAGATAGATAGATAGATAAATAGATAGAGAGATAGATGAATAGATAGATAGGTAAACAGATAAACAGGAAAAGAGGTAAACACGTTGCATGATGCTCTCTCTCTCTCTCTCTCTCTCTAGTCAATGTCGAGTGTCGGGATAAATTTCACTTCCACGTACTGGTAGGCTTTACTGGATGCCGTACGTGGCTCAGGTGGTTGCGTAAGTCAGGAGCTGAGAGGAAGCGAAGGGAAATAATATGATGGTGGTTGTTGTTGTGGTCGAGTGATTATCATAAATGTATATAGTGATGTGATTGTGAAAGACATTATCCATTTATAGTGTCCATTATGTATCCAGGCTTGCTTCGAATAGCCTGATCGAGTATTAAGCGAACTCAAGTAAATATAAAACAGGATAAGCTTGTAATTGGTTCACTAGTATGTCAAATGATTCGAAACTTCAACATGACCTGGATACAAATTTTAGATTGCGAGTGTACATTAGAGTGCCTTTTTGATATCTCCAATGTATGCTAGGAAACAGGATTAGGTTTAACAAAAAATATTAGTGGCTTGCTGTTGCTTGGAATAGTTTGACGGAATTTGCTGTTGCGCCAGATTTACCAACACTGTATAGCCTAATATTTATACTACCACCCCCTGTAGGTGAGTGAGTAAATATATGGGTGACTGGGAATATTTTGTTGACCTTAGCTGTAGGCCAATAGTGTTGAAACTTAGGAGAGTGCTGCCTTGGTTTATATTGTATCTTGTAAGATTTTGTAGTGTTTCTTTTGTTAAGTGATAATAACCTAATAACTATCTCGCTGGAAATAGTCAATTCATATTTTCAGATTATTTTTTTTTACAATTAACTAACCACGTGTGATTTTTAATTTATTTTTTTTAATTTTTCCTTTTGCACATCACTGTATATCGAACATGAGACATTAAAATGATTCTGTAAATACTAACATCGTGCATCCCGTTTTCTGTACTTGAGACCTTGAACTCATTTGCATCACAAGAGCCTTTCTGGTCAGTGTTGTGGGGTAACAATACAGGCTCAGGTCACTCACAGAAGAAAGGCCTAAAGATAACCGGTCCATTTCTTTTTATTCACACACACACACAAAAAAAAGAAAATAATAATAATAATAATTAGGCTGACTTAATGAATGAGACCTAGAATTAATATATCTTAGGAGAGAAACTTTCTTATATACTTCTTATATTTCCCGAGTAGAGAAACTTTCGACACAAGTATACTGTTTATGAAAAGGGGAGACCTTGAGACTAGAAATTTCCTATACAATACAGTGTGTGTGTGTGTCAATATCCAGGAATGTAGGTGTGATTAGTACAACAACAGGCATCATACCTGTAGTGTTGCATATAAGGTATTCATTAAGACAGTAAGGCTGGGGAAGTACAGTGTTGGTAAATCTGGAACAATTAATTCCTCCAAACCAATCTAAACTGGCAATTATTGTTTTTAATTTTTTGGACGTCAGTAAGACAAGCTATTTCGTCTGTTTTTTTTTATTTTTTTTTATTTTTTTTTTTTGCTAGGGTGTTACTATTTTATGGTGGTGTGGGAGAAGAGATGGTGTTAGTGGTTGTTAGTTATTTTGATGATAAAGGGAGAAAAAGGAGGGAAGGAGAGATGGAAAAATGGGAAGTAAGGAAGGAATGGAATATAGAGGAAATAGAAGGAAAAATGGAAGAAAGGAAGGAAGTATGGAAAGAAGAGAAGATAGAGAAAATGGAAGGGAGGAAAGAAGGAAGGATGGAAGGGAGAGGGGATAGAGGAAATAGAAGAGAGGTAAGAAGGAAGGATGGAAGGAAGAGAGGATATAGGAAAGAGAAAGAAGAAAGGAAGGACTGGACAAATAAAGATAATGGAGAGAGGGAAGAAATAGCAGAAAAGAAGAGATGATAATGTGAAAATATCCAACATTAAATAAGTATAGGAAGGAATATAAGAATGAAAGAAAAAGGATAAAAAGAAAAGAAGGAAGAAGGAAAAAAGAGCAAGAGAGGTTAAGGTTTACAGTCAGGTGTGTGTGTGTGTGTGTGTGTGTTGATATGGAGGCCCTCTCACGTGAAACACACACACACACACACACCCACAACGAACCCTTTCATACTTCCCCTTCTTCTCTCTCTCTCTCTCTCTCTCTCTCTCTCTCTCTCTCTCTCTCTCTGTTTAAGTGAGGGAGGGAAGGAAAAAGAAAGTGAGTAAAAATACAGGTAAAAAAATAAATAAGTATATAATGTAGGAAAAAAAAACTGATAAAAGGGAAGGGAAAGGAAAAGGAAGGATAGATAAACAGAGAGATGAATAAAAGAAGAATAGGAGGGTGAAATAATGGAATGCTGTGAAAGAAAAGAGGAATACAGAAAGAGGAATACAGATGAAGAGAGAGAGAGAGAGAGAGAGAGAGAGAGAGAGAGAGAGAGAGAGAGAGAGAGAGAGAGAGAGAGAGAGAGAGAGAGAGAGAGAGAGAGAGAGAGAGAGAGAAAGAGAGAGAGAGAGAGAGAGATACCAGTGGAGAAAAAAACGAAAGCAGAGAGAGAGAGAGAGAGAGAGAGAGAGAGAGAGAGAGAGAGAGAGAGAGAGAGAGAGAATTAGATATATACCAGTGGAAAAAAAAACGAAAGCAGAGAGAGAGAGAGAGAGAGAGAGACCCCCCCCCACCAACCCAACCTTCCACTCCACCACATCCACTTAGTCTACCTACTCACTCGTGTATCCACCCCTTCCACTATCCTATACTCATTTATCCACTTTTCCACTCATTTATTCACTTATCTGTCAATTTATCCACTTATATTGTTTTCTATCCACTCATATGTCCATTTATCCACTACTCTATATTCACTTATCCACTTACCTGCCTATCTATCCACTTATCCACTACCCTACTCATTCATCCACCTACCTATCCACTTATGTGCCCATCCATCCACTTATCTAATCCATTCCTTTACCCATCCATCCACTTATCTACTCCTTTACCCACTAATAACTTACCCATTTATCCACCGACCTATTCATTTACCCACATACCCTACTTCAGTCATATCTATACCCACAAAGCCCAATAAACCTACCCATTTACCTTTCCTCTAACTCACCTACCCATGTATTTATTTATTTACCTTTCACTCACCATCTTTCTTTCATCTGTCATCATTTATTTTACTCACCTACTTACCCACTTTAGGATCGTGTATGAGAATTGGAGGCTTCTGATTCCTCTTGACTATAATTATATATGCCATGAAACAAGCTCCTTCCATATAGGTGTGTGTGTGTGTGTGTGTGTGTGTGTGTGTGTGTGTGTGTTTCGTGGCAATATTTGAAGGACTCTTTTACCTCCAATGTTCTGACTACATCACATACAAGGTCCCTTAATAATTAATTAACCACTTATACAGTACCTATCAACCTCCTCTTTCACCCACTCACATACCCACTCACCCATTCACCCACTTACCTATGTGTGTGTGTGTGTGTGTGCACTTACCAACCCATCCACCCATCCTTTTAACCATCTATAGCTATTTCTTTCTTCTCTCCCTTCCCCCTTCCCTCCCTTCACCATATCCGGGTTTTGGATGGGCTAAGTATCATTATTACATATTATTACCCTTTTAGAATGTAGTAGTGTTTTTTTTTTTATCTTTATCCTGGTGAAAAAGAATCGATTCCTTTCTATGTTATACAATATTATGACCTACTTACTATACATGTTTCGCGTATATACATTCATCCTATACTGTTTCTAAGTTGCGAATAAAAAGTAGTTAGTTAAAATATTTGATGCAACTTGTCCTGGATTGCATTACATTTACCGACAAAGCCAACAAGAAACTAAATGATACAGTCGGTCGTCGGTACATAAAAAGATAAATGAATAAATAAATAAATACAAACGATAATTGGGATATTGTAGGTAATAATTTCGTTACGTACTGTACCTTTATGAAAATCACATACTGTAGTCAACATATTATTTTTTCCAACCCTTGCTCCCTTCTTCATGTTTTGTTATTATTATTATTATTATCATTAAAAAATTTTGAACATTTATTATTATTATTATTATTATTATTATTATTATTATTATTATTACCGGTATTATTGTTATTTTCATATTATCATTATTATTTCTATATTATTATTATTATTATTATTATTATTATTATTATTATTATTATTATTATTATTATTATTATTATTTATTATTATTATTATCATTATTATTAAAAGATTTTGAACATAAATATATTAATAATATTCTAGAGTTGCATCCCTTCCTAATAACGGTCACACAACAATCAAAACCTCGTATATGCATCAATAGAATTTCTCGTGTGGTCACTGGTCAGATTCTATCAAGTGGTTATAGGTCCTGCTGGTCAATCTTCAGGTAAGGGGCAGGTCCTGGCAGGTCTCTTTCTCTCTCTCTCTCTCTCTGAAGATGCTGTAGTGTAGGATCCTTGTTTATCTCAACCCTGCCTGACGTAGAAGCATAACTACACTTATTTATATACATCTTACAGCATTTGGCAAGCTATTCTCTGCACAGAAGTATAATCAATGGTTGAAATATAGTTTGATAGTAATGACTGGAAGGTAATGTAACATGCTTCCGGGGAAATAATAAACAATGGAGTTTGTTAGCAGTACGATATATTTTCCCGTGGTCATGCAGCCAGCCCAGACTGTGTGCGATTTTCGACTCAATGGTTTGTTTAGTTGTTGTTGTGACACGGGAGGAGGAGGAGTTAGTGAGTGTATACCAATACCTTCTCAACACACTTCATTACTATTGTGGTGTTACTGTGAATAGACGTTTTACCGGGAAGTTTTGAGCTGATTATGTATTAAGTGGATTTGTCTGCTGTTTTTATCGGTGAGTATAATAGTTGTTTGTTGTTTATGTCACTGTATGTCAGAGTAAATTATACTAAATACTGTATATATGTATGTATTTGTGATTTTGGTCAGTGGTACATTATAACATGTACTTAAATTGCTGTTTATTTGGTACAGGATAAACTGCATATTCAGCCCATATGATGTATATTATTATTGGTCATGTGAATGCCTAATAGTATAGTGTATTTCATACGAACTTTCATGGATAATAGATATATTTTATAGTGTTCAGTAATCGAAATAAGTTACAATGTGTTTAGCAGGGTATGAGGCCTAAGTTATATTTGATATTGACAGTATAGGAAAAAATGAAGAGATTGACAAAAGAAACTTGACCTTACTGCATCACTGCCCATGCACGTGGTGGGGGTGGGGGTAGGGGGTACTGACCACAAATATTGCAATGCAGTGGTGGTCTCTTGTGTTATTGAGAATGTAGTAATAATAGTAGTAGTAAAGAATGTAGTAATAATAGTAGTAGTAGTAGTGGATAGGCAATTGTTTTAACCCCATTTAACCGAACAGTTAGGTTAAATTAGTTGTTCTGCTGATTCGTAATGAAAATATATACCTCTTTACTTGCTGCAGTTAACCTTGGTTGCGTGTGTTTAGTGTTAAGTTATTAGGAAGGAGTGTAATGAGATGATTATGTTACCCGTCAGTCATAAAATATGTGCGTGTGGTTGTTTGGTGAGCCTTGTTAGGTGCATGAAGGTGAGAAGGTGGTTTTTGAGGTATGTGTTAGGCTTGTATTACCAAACTAACTCTCTCTCTCTCTCTCTCTCTCTCTTTGGGTGTGCCTGTGTGTGTGTGTGTGACCCATTAAATTTTAATGTCCACGCCTCAGTAATCAATATTTTCCTGTATAGCTAATATTTTGTATTACACTCACTTTCTGGGCACACATTCTCTCAGTTATTAACCATTATTATCTATATATAATGTTCACTTATAGCCTCGCAATAATTACTCTTATTTAACAACATAAAATATAATTACACAAGCATTAATAAAACTGCAGAAGATTCGTTGGCCCACATCTATAATTGTGTACACGTTCATGATTCAATAGACAGATAAAGATTACGCTACACTCCCTCATTTAACTTTACACTGACTTTGGTAAAATGATGCGTGCGTGTGTAAGTTATTTATAGGCTATACACTACCCTCTTTGATCACATTTCCTATATTAATAATCTAGGCTAATTCCCTCTCATCACATTTTCTATATTCATAATCTAGGCTACGTCCTTCTTTGATTTGATTTTCTCTGTTACCGATACTCTTACTTTCTTCAACTTTCTCATGTTTCCCACGGGTCTTCTTGCATGATCACTCCCTTCCTCTCTTTCACCCATTGTTATCAAATCCCTCTTCTCGATGTCTACTGCTTGCTTGTTTCCTTTTCGTATCCTATCCTTGTTATTCTCTTTGTGTTTTCTCATGGCATTTCATTCTCTCTCTCTCTCTCTCTCTCTCTCTCTCTCTCTCTCTCTCTCTCTCTCTCTCTCTCTCTCATTACTTCTCAGACGAAAAGACGTTCCAAAGAAAACGAATCGGGGAGACTTCATAAAGCCCGTGATGACCTTGTATTGTCATTGTTATCCCCTGTGGCTGGCTGTCCCTTTCCTTTCCATCCATCCATTCCTTCCTTCCTTCCTTCCAACATACATACATACATACGGTACCTGCTTCATCCTTCACTTCTCTCTTCATTTTTTTTTTTTTTTTCATTTATTAGTGCCACGATCCTTAATCCCTTCTTTTCCATTCTGAATTACTGTACTGTACCTTTCCCCAGAATCTCTCTCTCAGTTACAGTACCTATACCTAACCCCAGTTTCTCTCTCTCTCAGTTACAGTACCTATACCTAACCCCAGTTCTCTCTCTCTCTCTCTCTCTCTCTCTGTGAAAGCTATAGGCTGGACAGTGGACATTCCCGCCAACTTTCTGATCCCTCCTACCGTACCTACATTCATTCATTCACCTTTCCGGAGATTTAACAAATATGCATCACACATTCCCATAACAGTAAAATCCCCAAGTGAAAATAATACCAGTTTACAGCCTTGGAAACCAACTTGACCACAGGGAGCCAAACACCAAGAGAAAAACGCATATGAAAATCGGCCTTGGGTGGTGGGGAGAAAAGGGCGGGAATGGACCGTCATCCCCCGTCCGTTACGATTTTTTTTTTTTTTTTTTTTTTTTGAATGAAGTGGTTTAAGAGGGAAAATATTTGGCGCCAAGATTTTAAACCCGCGTTGCCCCACCTACTTTAGAGTTCACTGAGGGTTGATGAAAAGCAGGTATGGGAATGGGAAGGTAGGGATGGTGGGGGGAGGGGTGACCATTGAGGGGGAGAGGGAGGGACAGGGGGTTCAAGGAATGGAGGGGAGGGGAAGGGAGCCAGGAGGAGAGACTGAAGAGCGAGAGAGGGAAAGTAGAATATAGGCGGTGTATCTTTGAGAAGGATTTAAAAGAGGAGGAATGTTTTCGGTCGAATTTGCCACCGTGGGACAGTATTAGGCTATAAATATATATAATTATACACGGTAATATACTGTACCGAAGCCGTGTCGGTAACGTTTAAACATACTGATATATTTAATCCTAAAATATTAATTAGTTTGTATACTATTTAGCTGTACTCTTCTATGGATTATTTGCAAGCATAGCCTATTCATCCGACCGGAGTTGCTTTTTTTTTTTTTTTTTGTATTGTTATTACTATATATTAATACTACATACTATTAATTATGGTATCAAGGTGTGTGTGTGTGAGTGTTTATTTATTTCTACCATCCAATGTGTGTGTGTATTTCTACCATCCAATATATGTGTTCGTGTGTGAAGTCTTATTTTTTTTACCAACGTGTGTGTGTATGTGTGTCACGGATGGATTGAGTAAGAGATGGACAGGTTGTGACTTAACATACAAAGGGCAGGAGAGGCTCAAGAGGAAGATATAAGAGAGGTTGGGAGAGAAAGGCTGAAGGGAAGAGAGAAGGAGGGGAAAGAATGGATATATATTTATTGATACAAAGAGAGAGAGAGAGAGAGAGATGAGGTCCGATACAAAGAAGGCCAAAGAGGAAGAAGTAATGGAGAGAGAGAGAGAGAGAGAGAGAGAGAGAGAAAATATGCACCAGTTATATACAGAGTTGATATTTGATCATATTTTTATTGGTATTTATATAATTTTCATCTGGAAAAAATACACCTGCTCCCAAGAAATTTACCCAACAATGCACTACACATAATAAGGGATGTGGAGAAAGATGGAACATAATATTTCAAGCTCAGGATTTGAAGTGATTGACAGAAAAGTGGGAACGAACCAAAAACCTTCCAAAGTGTGGTATTCACGTCCGTAGATTCGTATGGAAAAGTATGCTTAAGGGGGAAGTTTTGTGTTGGTAAATCTGGAGCAACTGGCTGAATCCTCCAAACTATTCCAAACAACAGAACACTATTATTATTTGGTCTTCTGGTCGTGTTTCCTAGCATACTTTGGAGGAATCATGTCACTCCAATGTACCCAAAAAAGAATTGCCACCTTAAAGAAGTAAAAGAAGAAAAAGAGGAGGCGGAAAATAAGAAGGGGATAGGGAACAGGAGGGAATGAGTGAGTGAGGAAATAGTGGAATATGAGAACACAAAGAGATATGATGAAGGGGGAGGGGGAAGGAAACGAGAGGGAGAAGAGACATGGGAGGGAAAGAAGAGAAGGAGAAAGTAAGATTTTCCAGGTATACAAAGTTGTAATAAAAGAAACACATTCCTCTCTCTCTCTCTCTCTCTCTCTCTCTGTGTGTGTGTGTACCGGTATGAGTATTGCGTAAATGTATGACTAACTGCGTATGTGTGTGTGTGTGTGTGTGTGTGTGTATATATTGGCCTCGAGTGAGTATATTTATGTATATGTTTATAATGTAAGTTGTATTGTTATCATATCTTACAAATATTCGTCAAAGACAATACCAGTAATAATGACAACAGTAATAATAGTGTCAGTATACATTATTAAACGTGTTCTAGTAGTAAGAAAATAGTATGATAGTAGTGGTGTGGTAGTCATAGTAATAGTTTAGCCTTGTATAGTGACCAAAACCATGATGAGTAAATAAATGGGTTGGGAGTGAGTATGGGTGAATGGAATGAATACTATCAATGGGTTGGGTGGGGCTGTAGGTGAACTGAATGAGTAAAAAAAATGGGTTGGGTTGGGTGGAGTAACAGGTGAATGAAATATATGTATGAATACGGTACTAAATATGGGTTGGCAGGGATTATGGGTAAACTGAATGAATAAATAGGTTGGTAAGGGTAATGGGTAAACTGAATGAGTAAATGGGTTGGTAGGGATAATGGATAAACTGAATGAATAAATGGGTTGGTAAGGGTGATGGGTAAACTGAATGAGTAAATGGGTTGGCAGGGATAATGGGTAAACTAAATTAATAAATGGGTTGGTAGAGGTTGTGGCTAAACTGAATGTATAAATGGGTTGGTAGGGATAATGGGTAAACTAAATTAATAAATGGGTTGACAGAGGTTATGGGTAAACAGAATGAATAATGGGTTGGTAGGAGTAATGGGTAACCTGAATAAATAAATGGGTTGGTTGAGGTCATGGGTAAACTGAATGAGTAAAAAATATGGGTTGGGAGGAATTATGGGTAAACAAAATGTATAAATGGGTTGGTAGAGGTCATAGATAAACAGAATGAATACTAAATAATACTTGGGGTTGGATTCTGTGAACTTGATGCACCGGAAGTGTTGATGTGGACATGTTACCCACCCACCCACCCACCCACCCACCTACCTACTCTTCCCCCTCTCTCTCTCTCTCTCTCTCTGGTCAGTGCGGACACCTACCCACTCCACCAACTCCACCCTCTTCCCTTTCCTCCCTCTACCTCCCAGCATCCACACACACATATTCTCTCTCTCTCTCTCTCTCTCTCTCTCTCTCTCTCTCTCAGCATCCACACACACATAATATTCTCTCTCGCACACACATTCTCTCTCTCTCTCTCTCTCTCAGCATCCACACACATTCTCTCTCTCTCTCTCTCTCTCTCTCTCTCTCTCTCTCTCTCTCTCTCTCTCTCTCTCTCTCTCATTAAATATTCCTCACTACAAATATACATATCTTCACACTTACCTACCTACCAACCCCCCTCCCCTCGCCCCCGCCCACACCACCTACCCCCTCACACCTACCTATCTACGTATACCTGTTCCCTGCCTCGGTATAAGGGAAGGTACAGGAGGGGGAAACAAATTGGAGGGGAGGGCAACTGAATCCTCCAAACTTATGCCTGGAATGAAACTACCCCGGTGTAAAAGTAGTGGATGGTGGATGGATTAGTTTTTAGCATATTTTGGAGTAATTAATAGTTTCCTGGTCGCCCATAAGTTTAATAAGGGGCAAGTACGTACATGTGTGTTGGTAATTCTGGAGCTACTGATTCCTCCAAACTATTCCAAGCAACAGAACACCCTTATTATTTTTTGTTCATCTGGTCCTGTTTCCTGGCATACTGTGGAGGAATCATGACACTCCAAACTAACAAAAGTGAATCACCCCCTTAACTAACACCATATATTACGTTAAAGCAGGACCTTATGATGACCTCCTCGACTATATATAACAGCGAACGACACGGAAGCGACAGTGACGGATGTGAGAGGGTCGAGGACTGGCCCAGGATAATGTTCAATTCAAGACTAGTGTAAATCGCAGACCTGACCTTACTTATATTTTTACTTCGACTAGATAACAGGATAATGTTCAATTCAAGGCAAGTGTAAATCGCAGACTTGACCTTCCTTAAATTTTTCCTACTTCGACTATCCTATAGCTTATAACAGCAACATGGAGATGAGGACTGGCCCAGGATCACGGTGGAGCTAGGCCGTGTCCAGGATAATATTCAATTCAAGGCTATATAGTGTAAACCGCAGGCGTGTGTGACCTTACTATTATTTTTGTTTTAAATCTTTTTGGACTATATAACAACAACACAGAGATGAGGACTGGCCTGACATAGTGTTCAGTTCAGGGCTGGTGTGACCCTACGAATTTTGTTTTTGTTTTGTTTTTATCTTTCGACTATATAGGACTAAATAACAGCGAACGACAGGGAGGCGACATTGAGGTGTGAGAGAATCGAGGCCTGACTGACTGACTGGTGATGCGCACGACACCAGAATTTCACACGACCTTCCCTCCCGGTGTGTCTCCAGGCCAGGGTGACGAGGGGGGGAAATTTTATTCTATTATTTTGTGTGTGTGTGTGTGTGAGAGAGATAGAGAGAGAGAGGTGTTGGTGTGTGTGTGTGAAAGAGAGAGAATGGTGTAGGTGTGTGTGTAGGTATGTGTGTGAGAGAGAGAGAGAGAGAGAGAGAGAGAGAGAGGTGTTGGTGTGTGTGTGTGTGTGAAAGAGAGAGGAAGGTGTAGGTGTGTGTGTGTGTGTGTGTGTGTGTGTGTGTGTGCTGGGGGCAAAAACGTGGGTGATTCATGTTCAGGTAGTTTTTTATTTTTTTATTTTTATGTTCGTTTTATTTTGACAGCAAGGGCATGAGTAGGGTTGATTGCTGTCTCCTGTTTACAAGTTACGTTCTGTTTATTGTGTGTGTGTGTGTGTTTGTGTGTGTGTCATTTTCACATAGATATATCTCTGCCTTCGGTATACGGTACTATCGACATATAGGAAAGTAATAATAATAGTAATATATAATAATAATAGTAATAATAACAAAGGTTCGTAAAAATAGATCTTCCTGGAAAATCTGACTTAAAAAAGTAAATAAACTCCACGGTAACACTTTCTACGATAAAAAAAAAATATATATAGATTTTAATTTTTTTATATATATTTTTTTTACCGTACATACATAGTGGTTAGTCTATAGTTTAACACATCGTCTATATCTATATGTAATTTCCGTAATATATCAATGACCCACAAAATGAAGACGAAAGTGAAATTTAATAACAACATACACAAGGAATATGATGATGATACGTGTGTAGGGAATTATAATATACCTTTACCAGACGTCAGACAAAAGGGGAAGACTCGTATTTACATTAATAATTCCACGTTCTCATAATTTGGCCTGTGTTATATTCCCGTGTGTGAGAGAGAGAGAGAGAGAGAGAGAGAGAGAGAGAGAGAGAGAGAGAGGTGTTGGGAGTGTGAGAATAAGAGGGATGCATCTGTTGTAAGCCTTTATTATTATCCAGAGAGAGAGAGAGAGAGAGAGTGGTGTTGGGAATGTGTGTGTGTGAGAGAAAGGTGATGGGAATGTGTGTGAGATATAGAGCGAGAAAGAACGAAAGAAAGAGAGAGAGAGAGACTGAGAGTGGTATTGGGAGCATGTTAACAAGAGGGATGCATCAATATAGAAGTATAAGACCTGTATTATGATTCCGTTAGTTCATAGTTAGGCTAAGGAGATCGAGTCGCATTGTTTACTATACGGTGAGAGAACAAGAAGGCAGGAGAGGGGGGCATTCCTTTACCTTGTTCCATCCACCACGTGAGAGAACAAGAAGGGAGGGGAGGGGGGATTCCTTTACCTTGTTCCATCCACCACGTGCGTCGACTCCTCCTCCTCCTCCTCCTCCTTCTCCTCTTGTCATCCGGTTTCACAAGGTAGGATATAATACTCGATTCGACAAAAACGGGGTGGTGGTGTGGTGGTGGGCCTTCAACTCTGCCCCTGGGGGAGTTTATACCCAGAATATAACACAATACAACACGAGACAAGACAAGACAAGAGAAGTTAGTAATATGGTGTTGTTCCACTCATTCCCAGACACTCGTGGATTTTTTATATATATATATTTTTCGTTCTCTCAGAAGCCACCAATTCTCATATACGATCACAGGGTTCTTAATTAAGGGGAGAGAACAGTGTTGGTAAATCTAGAGCAACAGATACCTCCAAACTATACCAAGCAACAGGCCACCATTATTTTTGTTCATCTGCAGGTCCTATTCCCTGGCAGACATACTTTGGAGGAATCAAGGCACTCCAATGAACCAAAAATGTATTACCCCCTTAAATAATACCCTTTGCCCCCCCCCCCTACCCCCCAGTGAATATTTTCCAGTGAATATTTCTCTATACCAGTTTTACAGTATATATTCTGACACAAGACTACTTTTACTCTCAGCATAATTTATTACTATTAGGTCAAGGTCTGTATGTAACACGTTGGATGTGGTATTACTTAATGTGTAATCACGTGTACTATTATTTATCCAAGTTGTTGTAGGGTAAGTATAGGATTCTTGGGTTACTCAGTACAGATTAAGAGGGAAATTTTGTGTTGGTAAATCTGGAGCAACTGAATCCTACAAACAAACTATTCCAAGCAACAGAACACCCATTATTTATACTCTTCTGGTCCTGTTTCCTGGCATACTTTGGAAGAATCAAGGCACTCCAATGTAACAAAAGTGAATCACCCCCTTAACGTATACTTTTGGTACATTATTAAAGCCCCATGATTCCTCCTCCACATTAGTATGCCAGGAAACTTTGTATCTTTAAGGAACCCTGTGATGTAGTTAGAAAATTGGAGATAAACGAGTCCTTCAAATATTGCTACGAAACACACATACCTATAACCTATAATGGAAGGTGCTTGTTTCGTGGCATGGTCAGGAGGAATCAAAAGCCTTCAATTTTCATACACGATCACAGGGTCCTTAAGGGGATAGAAATAGTGTACTTTTGATACGTTAGAGCGCCTTGGTTCCTCCAAAGTATGCCAGGAAACAATGTAGAAGGAAGGAAGGAAGGAAGGTGTGGTGAATGGGACACTTGCCAACTGGTGACGTCACGAGGTGCAGTCCTGTCTGTGACGTCACCGAGTCCAACAGGAGTATGACGTCATTAAATAATACCATGTGACCTCTGCTGCGAATAGCCGAATCACCTATTTTGTACAGTGGTCAGTTATTTTACTATAGGCCTACTTATCATTACGGTATATATATAGGTCTAGGAGGTTTATAGTAGCATATATAGTGTAATTTATTTTTATATTGTTTACCTTTAATTTTTACTATAGGCCTATTTATCAGTACAATATATAAACACTTTGAAGGGTTGTTTAGGATAATGTAGTGTAGTTAGTTTGTTAGTTCGAATGTCTTGTTTACTGTTTTCATTCGTGTAACTTCTCGTAGAATACCAGAAGTAGTGATAGATTGATAGTTAGTGTATGTGTGTCAAACTAGTCTGTGTTGAATTACGATAGGCTATAGTTATGTTTCTTTAGCTTCTAATTGCATGTGCAGTCTTAGGTCAATCGTTGCTACTACCGTCTATGTTGAAACTATACTTGATTTAATTAACTAGAATAACACTTGCAACAATTATTATTAGAATGTTGTTTAGAGATTTAGAATAGTCCTGGATTCAGATAGATACACGTCCGAAACTCCTAAAATCTAATGATGTAGTTCTAGTTGTTGCCAGACATGTGCCCCCCACCTTTGGTAAGAAATATCGTAAGAATACACACATAATGTTTTCCTTATTATAGTGTTTAAGGAAAAAATAAGCGTAATAGTACCCTTTTAATCCCCCTTAGTCTGTTCAGCATATGATTCCCTGAGATGGAACACTAAAATTCATACGTACACAATAGATATAATATGGTGTGTAAGGAAAATTAATCTTGGTACACAACTAATCCCTCTTTTGTATATGATTCCCTGGTGCACGTGACGGAATGCAGCTACTGACAACCAACTTATATTATGACTCTGCCTACTTGCCTGGTTGTGTGTGTGTGTGTGTGTGTGTGTGTGTGTGTGTGTGTGTGTGTGTGTGTAATCGTTGGCTTTAAGGGGAGATTCTCTTTTGTTGAATTGGAATGTCTGCAGATTTCTCCAAACTATGCCAGGAAACAGACGACCTTTTAATATTATTTTAAGGGACCCGGTGGTGTAGTCAGGAAATTGGAGGTAAACGAGTCCTTCAAATATTGCCACGAAACACACACACCTCTATGGAAGGAGCTTGTATCGTGGTAGCCTATAGTCAGGAGGAATGAGACGCTTTCAATCAGTATAGTCATCCAATTCACCAGAGAGAGAATCGAACCTTAAAGGATAAATCTGGAGCAACTGATTCCTCTAAACTCTTCCAAGCGACAGGAGGCCATTATTTTTGTTTACCTGGTCCTGTTTCCTGGCATACTCTGGAGGAATCAGGCATTCTCTCTCTCTCTCTCTCTCTCTCTCTCTCTCTCTCTCTCTCTCTCTCTCTCTCTCTCCTCTCTCTCTCTCTCTCTCTCCTCTCTCTCTCTCTCCTCTCTCTCTCTCTCTCTCTCTCTCTCTCTCCTCTCTCTCTCTATCTTCTCTCTCTCTCTCTCTCTCTCTCTCTCTCTCTCTCTCTCTCTCTCTCAAGACAAACATCACATGCAATTATTTTAACATCCTCTCTCTCTCTCCTCTCTCTCTCTCTCTCTCTCTCTCTCTCTCTCTCTCTCTCTCTCTCTCTCTCTCTCTCTCTCTCATATACCAAAAGTGTATTACGGTACCCCATTAATAATATTCCAAAATAAACACATACGGTATTACTGAAGATTACAATACACAAGTGGTATAATACAGTACTATCTACTTATATACAGGATTTATTTTATTTATTTTGTTATTCATATTTTTGCTCCTCGGTTCAATGCATATAATGACAATAATACACCAGGGATGGATTACACGGTTGAGAGAGAGAGAGAGAGAGAGAGAGAGAGAGAGAGAGAGAGAGAGAGAGAGAGAGGGGATGTTAAAATAATTGCATGTGATGTTTGTCTTGAGAGAGAGAGAGAGAGAGAGAGAGAGAGAGAGAGAGAGAGAGAGAGAGAGAGAGAGAGAGAGAGAGAAAGAAGAAAGAAGAAAGAGAGAGAGAGCAACAAACACGAGGGGTAAAACGAAGGCAAAAAAAGGAGAATTGAAATAGAGGAATGAAAGCGATTGGCTCGGGTCGTCAGGGGCGCCAAAATTAATGAGAGGAGTGGACGTGCATGTGGCCTGGGCTGGGCTGGGCTGGGCTGGGCTGATGATGAGTGCGTGTGTGAGTGAGGCAGAAAAACTGGATAATGACGAGTTAAGCGAGGTGTGTGTGTGTTTGATTCTGGATTGTCAGTGTGTGTGTGTGTGTGTGTGTGTGTGTTCTTTTCATTCTGGATTGACGGTGTGTGTGTTTGATTCTGGATTGACGCTGTGTGTGTGTGTGTGTTCTTTGATTTTGGATTGACGGTGTGTGTGTGTTCTTTCATTCTGGATTGACGGTGTGTGTGTTGTGTGATTCTAGATTGACGGTGTGTGTGTGTGTGTGTGTGTGTGTGTGTGTGTGTGTGTTCTTTGATTTTTGGATTGACGGTGTGTGTGTGTGTGTGTTCTTTCATTCTGGATTGACTGTGTGTGTTGTGTGATTCTAGATTGACGGTGTGTGTGTGTGTATATTATATATGTGTGTGTGTGTGTGTGTGTGTGTGTTCAGCAATACACCCTTAAGGCTTAAATATACAATGACACGACTTCACTTAAGGGGATATACAGTACAGAGTTAATAACATAGAAATCCGAAGCAATTTATTTCCTCCAAGGTATACCAGGGAACAGGAACAGATTGACAATAATAATAATGTCTGCCTGTTGCTTGGAATAGTTTGGAGGAATCAGTAGTTGCTAGGTCTTCATAACGGTACCTTCCTCCTTCTTCTCCTTGTCGGTATCATATTATTTTCCTCTCGGTGACCTTAAACTTTGAAATGTCTGAATGAAAACTCGTCAGTCTAATCTCTATATATATGGTTACCGATAGCCACCCGTGTGTGTGTGTGTGTGTGTGTGTGTTCTTTGGTTCGGGAGTGACGGTGTGTGTGTGTGTGTGTGTGTGTAATATATCTTATTTTATTCGGGGGTGACGGGGTGTGTGTGTGTGTCGATTTGTGTTAATGTATGTGTGTGGGTGTGTTCTTTGATTCGGGAGTGACGGTGTGTGTGTGTGTGTGTGTGTGTGTGTGT
>JAWQEG010005892.1:0-80843 GCA_033782935.1 Petrolisthes cinctipes | reverse complement strand
CCCAACATACAGTAAACAAAACAGTAGAAGAACGGGTTGTGGTTTTTCTATCGATGCACATTCTTATTATGATGATGAAGATGAAGATGATGGAAGTACTGTAGGGAATGAACAACTTACTGATAATATTACACAGAGGGAGAACAACAACAACCCTATCCTATACATTCCAAAAGGTAGTGGTGAGTGGTGCATGGTTAGCGTCAAGTTTTACACATAACCACGGTACAGGGTCGGTGTTATTGCAATCATTCCGCCTGTGTGTGTGGGTTTATTCTCGGTAAATAATAGGGGCATCCTTTGACTTAGTACTTAATGACGGTGTACGGAATTAGCAAGATGATAATTGTAGCGACCGTCTCACCGGGAATTATTTTTGCCGAGAGACTTAATATTGCAGCTGACAACGAGGAGCTAATAGACCATACCCTGCAGACCAGACCAGACCAAACCAGACCAGACCAGAGGAGCGAGACCCTTTAGATGTGAGAGGGGGCATCAAGCAAGCAAGCAAGCAAGCAAATCAACAAGCAACTAAGCAAGCACCCTGATGTAATGTGTATTGTGTGTTCATTCGCTACCAGCCTACACTATTATATATATATACCTTCACCACCAGATGCATCAGTGTGTGAAGGAGTAGTAGTAGTAGTAGTAGAGTGGTTGTGTGGGGATGGATGGATGCATGTATAGAAGTGAAGGAAGAGTCTACGGATTTATTATGTGGTTGTGTTGTGTTGATGTGCCACTTCTCTCTTTCTCTCTTAATTTTTCATGTGCTTGTGTTGTGTTGATGTGCACTTCTCTTCTTTCTCTCTTAATTTTTTCATGTGCTTGTGTCGTGTTGATGTGACACTTCTCTTTTTTCTTTTTTTTTCATGTGCTTGTGTTGTGTTCATGTGACACTTCCTTTTTTTCTTTTTTTTTTCATGTGGTTGTGTTGTGTTCATGTGACATTGTTTTCTTTCTTATTTTTCAAGTGGTTGGTAAAAAGTTCAATGTGATATTAGACAAGCACCCTCTTAATTTTTCAGACGGTAGAGTGAATAAAAGGTGCAAATAACATCCAATGCGATATTTTGCAAGCACTCACTTTCATTTTATTCACACGGTAGAGAGAACACGAGTTTAGTCACCTGTGCCAGTTGCGGTTTGACACCATCATCAAAAATAACCCTCCTCTTCCCAATTGCTATAATTTAATACAGGTGAACAAAGAGGCCAATGTGACGGTGACATAACTTTCGAAGCGTTAAATACAGAGGCTGGGAATAAGAAAGCTGGAGAGAGAGAGAGAGAGAGAGAGAGAGAGAGAGAGAGAGAGAGAGAAGAGAGAGAGAGAGGTAAGGAGGAATGACAGTGTGATAGAAAAAAGCACTGAGAGAGAGAGAGAGAGAGAGAGAGAGAGAGAGAGAGAGAGAGAGGATGAGAGAGAGAGAGAGAGAGAGAGAGAGAGGTAAGGAGGAATGACAGTGTGATAGAAAAAGCACTGAGAGAGAGAGAGAGAGAGAGAGAGAGAGAGAGAGAGAGAAGAGAGAAGAGAGAGAGAGAGAGAGAGAGAGAGAGAGAGGTAAGGAGGAATGACAGTGTGATAAAAAAAAGCACTGAGAGAGAGAGAGAGAGAGAGAGAGAGAGAGAGAGAGAGAGAGAGAGAGAGAGAGAGAGGTAAGGAGGAATGAGTGTGAAGAGAAAAAAGCACACAGAGAGAGAGAGAGAGAGAGAAGAGAGAGAGAGAGAGAGAGGTAGAGTTAGGCTGGCCCACATAGCTTGTATGTACCCCCACCTCCCTACTCCTCAACCCCACTCACTAGACACTACCCACTCCCCTACCCTACTCTTCACCCAACCCCACTCCCCATCTCCTCTACCCCACTCACTCACCAGACACTACCCACTCCCCTACCCCACTCTCTCACTCACTACCCATCCCCCACACCACCCCCCACCCCCCACTCCCCTACCCAACCCCACTCTCTGACTCCCTCCCCCACTTCACTAACCTCACTCTCACTCACTACCAACCCCACTCTCTGACTCCCCCCCCCCACTCCACTACCCCACACTCTGACTCCCCCCCACTCACTCCACTCACCCCCCACCCACTCCCTTACCCAACCCCACTCTCTGACTCTCCCCCACCCCCCCACACCACCACGGTAGCCTCCTGGTGATGCTGTGGTGTAGGTAATGGCACTTCTGGTCCCATAATAATAGGTTTCTAGCTACTGCCTCCACCTGCCTGCCTGCCTGCCTGCCTGCCCTCTCCTGCCCACCCTCTCCTGCCTGCCTGCCCTCTCCTGCCCACCCTCTCCTGCCCCCACCTGCCTGCCCACCCTTCCCTGCCCACCTCTCCTGCCCACCCTCTCCTGACTGCCCACCCTCTCCTGCCTGCTCACCCTCTCCTGCCCACCCTCTCCTGCCTGCCTGCCCTCTCCTGCCCACCCTCTCCTGCCTGCCCACCCTCTCCTGCCCACCCTCTCCTGCCCACCGTCTCCTGACTGCCCACCCCTCTCCTGACTGCCTGCCCTCATCCTGCCCACCCCCTCTCCTGCCCCTACCCTCTCCTGACTGCCTGCCCTCTCCTGCCCCTACCCTCTCCTGCCTGCCCTCTCCTGCCTGCCCTCTCCTGCCCACCTTCAACCAATTCCTTCCTACCTACCCTCCTGACCACCCTCTCCTGCCCACCCTTCCCTGCCCACCCTTTCCTGCCCACCTTCAACCAATTCCTTCCTACTTACCCTCCTGCCCACCCTCTCCTGCCCTCCTGCCCACCATCAACCAACTCCTTCCTGCCCACCCTCTCCTGCCTGCCCTCTCTTGCCCCTACCCTCCTGCCCACCTTCATCCAACTCCTTCCTACCTACCCTCCTGCCCCTACCTACCTACCCTCTCCTGCCCACCCTCTCCTGACCACCCTCTCCTGCCCACACTCTCCTGCCCACCCTCAACCATCTCCTTCCTTCCTACCCTCCTACCCACCCTCTCCTTCCTACCTACCCTCCTGCCCACCCTCTCCTGCCCACCCTCAACCAACTCCTTCCTACCTACCCCTCCTGCCCCTCCTCTCTTGCCCACCCTCTCCTGCCCACCCTACCTACCCTCCTGCCCCACCCATCTGTTATTGCTCTCATCCATCCTCTCTCCCTTTGCCCCTCGTGAAGCAATGATCACTCTTGTACCTCACCCTCCCTGCTCTTGCCCCTCATACTTTCATACTCTTGCCCCTCATGTTATTTTCCTTCCCTTTGCCCCTCCACCTCATACTTTCATACCCCCTTGCCCTCATACTTTCATACTCTTGCCCCTCACGTTAGCAGTCTTTCTGCCCCTGCCCCTGACATTGCCCTCATACTTTACATCTCCTGCCCCTCATTCCCTCTTGCCCCTACCCTTGCTCCTAAGACCAATCTGCTCTCACTTACTCTCCCCTCCTACATCTTGTCTCCCTCTATCTCTTTCTCTCTGTTTTCCTCATTTCATTCACCTCTTCGTTATTCTCCTTCATCAATCCTTCATCCTCCCTTTCCTTCCCTTGCTATTTCTCTCACTTCTTCTTTGCTTTCTCCTTTCTCATCATCCTTTCCCCTCTCCTTTCCTTCCTCTCGTATCTCTCTGTCTTCCTCCTTTCCTTCATCTCTTCTTTATTCTCCTTTCCATCAATCCTTTCCCCTCTCCTTTCCCTCCACCTTATATCTCTCAATCATCCTGCTATTTCTTCTCACTTCTTCTTTGCTTTTCCTTCCATCACTCCATCCCTCCCTTTCCTCCACCTTTTATCTCTCAATCATCCTGCTATTTATTCTCACTTCTTTCTTTGCTTCTCCTTTCCATCAATCCATTCTCTCTCCTTTCCCTCCACTTCATTCCTCTTAACATCTTCTGCTCCTCCCTCCCTTCCTTCTTACGTTCTCTCACACTATCCTGCCTCTCCTTCTCTTCATCTTTCCCATGCTCTTCCTCTTCATCTCTCTCTAGCCCTATTCAACCATTCTCTCTTTTCTTTCCTCCCATCTTTTCACTTTGCCCTTCCTCTCTCTTACGCTTCTTTATCTCCACTTGTTCTTCTACTATTATCCCATATTTTATCTCCTATCTTGCCTTTCTTCTGTAATTCATATCTCCCTCTCTTACTCCTCTTCAACTATCTATCCATCTATCTATCTATTTATATATCTCTACAACCTTTCAAAATCATCCTCCTATTCCCCGCCCCCACCCCTCCATTTTCATATTTCTGTGCCCATCCTCGTCCCACTCTCTCATCGCCTGTCAGTTTAATTAAGGGGGAAATATTGTGTTGGTAAATCTGGAGCAACTGAGAATCCTGCAACTCTTCCAAGCAACAGAACACCATTATATTTTATTCATGTTGTCCTGTTTCCTGGCATACTTTGGAGGAATCAAGGCACTCCAATGTAATAAAAAAAGAATTACCCCCTTAGGTAGTATATAAATCTTTATTGGTACATTGGAGTGACTTGATTCCTCCAAAGTATATATGCCAGGAAACAGGACTAGAAAAGCAAAAATAATAGTGGTGTTCTGTTGCTTGGAAAAATAGTTTGGAGGAATCGTTTGCTCCAGATTTACCAACACAAAACTTCCCTCCTTAACCCTTTCCCATCCGACCCCTGACAGAACACCATTATATTTGTTCATGTGGTCCTGTTTTCTGCATGGCATACTTTGGAGGAATCAAGGCACTCCAATGTAACAAAAAAGAATTACCCCCCTTAAGGGAAGTAACTGTTGTGGGCAAATTGGGGAACATGTAGCCCTCCGAATTCTATCATAAAACACATCTCTACAGTCTTATGGTCTTGCCCCTCATGTTATTTTCCTTCCCCTGCCCCTCATACCCCCTTGCCCCTCATACTTTCATGCTCTTGCCCCTCATGTTCTCTTCCTTCCTCTTGCCCCTCCACCTCATTATTTGGGATATCTTGGAGGAATCATGCAGAGCCCCCGAATTTTCCCACAGCAGGTTACTTCCCTTTAAGTCGTAATGTATGTTGTGGTCATCAATGGTCATCCTACCTCATAAACCTCCACAGACACACCCACTTCATGCTTCGTGTAACAATTAAGGGCCACATGCAGTAATTCACTCACCCACGCTTCAGGGAGGATCATATCGTCGCTGCTGGCTCCTCACTCACAAGTTATGGTTTGTTTGTTTGTTTGTTTGCCTGACCACCGATGTAGGTAAAGTTTCTTAGTTGGAATAAAACAGGATTTGCGAATACATCAAATATTTTTCCTTAATTAATAATCATCAAAATATAATGGAAGGTTTTTACTTTTACTGTTATTCCATATACATTATTCAATTTAGTTTCTAAGTAAAAATTAATAATACAGGATTTGCATATATATATATCAAATACATAGAACCATACAAGCAAGTAAGAGAGGGAGAACACACAGCCACCAGACACACACACACACACACACACACACACACACACACACACACACAGCCACCCCACAAACACACACACACACACAGCCACCCCACACACACACACACACAGCCACCCCACACACACACACACACACACACACACACACACACACACAGCCACCCCACACACAAACACACACACACACAGACACACACAGCCACCCCACACACACACACACACCCCACACACACACCCACACACACACACACACACACACACACACACACACACACACACACAGGGCCAACGTTGAAACAGGAATAAAATGATGCGGCCTCCACGTCTCTTGTAATACAGGTTAGTTTTTGACATGGGTCCACCTAGCACTCAAGACAGAAGACAGACAGACACTTGTGATTACACTTGGGACTCGTTAGGGTGATGATTGTTATGGTGGTGAAGGTCTAGATTGATTCTCCTCTTTTTATAATTTTTTTTTTTTTTTTTTTTTTTTTTTTTTTTTTTTTTGTGGGACTGAAGGTTTGATTAGACGGTGATTTGGTTGTTGGAGTAGCTTAGATGATTTGGTAGTTACAAGAGATGATTGGTTCGTTCCATTGGTTGGTTTCACACACTTTCCCTTCACCACCACTACCACTACCACTACCACTACTACTACTACCAATACCACCACTACTACCACCACTACTACTACTACCACCACCACCACTACCACCACTACTACCACTACTACCACCACCACTACTACCACTACTACTACTACCAATACCACCACTACTACCACCACTACTACTACTACCACCACCACCACTACCTACCACTACTACCAATACTACCACCACCACTACTACTACTACTACTACTACCACTACCACTACCACCACTACTACCACCACTACTACTACTACCACCACTACTACCTCCCTTACTTCACACTAACCAAGCCTCTTTACAACACACACCCTCTTTTTTTCATCTATCTTGCATCATTCAATAGCCACCTACAAACTTATAATTAAGGGGGTGCGGGAATAGGGGGACAGGCTTGGAGGGGGGGTTAGGGGGGTGCGGGAATAGGTTACAGGCTTTCTACCCACCCCAAGCCTGTCCCCCTATTCCCGCACCCCCCAAGTCCCCCCCCCAAGCCTGTCCCCTATTCCCGCACCCCCCTAACCCCCCCCCCCTCCCAAGCCTGTCCCCCTACTCCCGCACCCCCCAAACCCACCCACCCCCGACCCACCGCACCCCCCAAAACACCCCCCCAAGCCTGTCCCCCTATTCCCGCACCCCTTAATTAAAGCACAAAACTGGGTCCCTACTACTTAAAAAGATGAAACATTATGGCAGTATTTTATAAAACGCTTTCAAAATTTCTCAGTATGTGTAAAGCCAATAAAAGCTATGTATGTTAAGGGGGTGCGGAAGTAGGGGACAGGCTTGGAGGGGACTGGGGGGGTGCGGGAATAGGGGGACAGGCTTGGGGTGGGTAGAAAGCCTGTCCCCTATTCCCGCACCCCCCCCTAACCACCTCCCCAAGCCTATCCCCCTACTGCCGCACCCCCCTAAACCCCCCCAAGCCTGTCCCCCTATTCCCGCACCCCCTTAAAGTCACAAGGCCGTATAATTGGAGTGTAGAAACTAGAGCAATTATTTGTAGGCTCTTGATGTGTAGGCATATTTCGACAAACACTCCCTTTCATTATCTAGTCGCCAAAGTAAGTGAATAAAAGGTGACAAACAAAAAAAAGTTCAATGCAAACACTTTCTTATATTTTTTTTTAGACGGTAGAGTGAATAAATGGTGCAAATAATGTGCAATGTGATATTTTGCAAGCACTCTTTCATTTTTTCAGACGGTAGAGTGAATAAATTGTGCAAATAATGTCCAATGTGATATTTTGCAAGCACTCTCTTTCATTTTTTTAGACGGTAGAGTTAACACGAGAGATTATTGTCAACACTACAACAACTTACAATTGTTATGATTTTCCTATCTCTCAGCATGCAAAGAAAAAAAAAAAAAAAAAAAAAAAAAAAGAATAAATGAAAAAAAAAAAAAAAAAAAAAATAATAATAATAATAATAATAATAAAAAAAAACTGTTACTGGAGAAGAGATAATTTTAAATAGTCTTTTGACTGAAAACATGATTTAAACTGATGACTTAAATAAGCTTGACACATTAAACAACCTCAGCTTATTTCAGTATGATTTCACACCACATTATCTTTCATTCCTCAACGCACAAACTACGTCAGCTAAGTACCTCTCACTTCTCTCTCTCTCTCTCGCTTACTCTGCTGACCTTTCCTTCCACACACTCTGACACCTCTAGTTTATTCTCATTTTTCACTCTGGTCTTTTCCTTGACACACAACACTCTATAATATCTCACTGAGCATCTCATTCCCACACCTTCACACACTCTACACGCACGTCGTCCTTTCCCTTTTCACACACTCTAAACACCTTAAGTTTTTTATGATTATTCACTCCGACCTTTTATTCTCTGGCACACACTCTATAACACCTCAGCCTCCTTTTCTCATCTCATGCACACACTCTAACATCACATGCAGCATTTAAGTCACACCACACTCACTCTGACCTCTCCTTTCCCACACACTCCAATTCTCAACGTATATCTCTCCTCATACACCCTCTCTTTCATACACCCTCTCCTCACTCTCCCTACTACCCGCGTATATACACACCCTCTTCTCATACACCCTCTCATCACCCTCTCCCCACTCACTACCTTTATACACCCTCTCCTTTCATACACCCTCTCCCCACACCCTCTCCCCACTCACTACCTTCATACACCCTCTCCCCACACTCTCCCCACTACACTATTTTAATATACCCTCTCCTCGTACCCTCTCCCCACACCCTCTACCCACTCACTACCTTCATACACCCTCTCCCCACACTCTCCCCACTACACTATTTTAATACACCCTCTCCTCGTACCCTCTCCCCACACCCTCTACCCACTCACTACCTTTTTACACACGCTGACCTCTCGTTTCACACCCTCACCCCTGATCACCTCCCATCACAAATCACCAGACCAATGACACCCCCTCGAGGGACGTGTGTATCGCAGAAACTCCCTTCCTCGGCATGCAACAGGCTCTTTTGTTATTGTCTACCCTTACAGAGAGAGTTATATTCTTATGAACTTGGGAATACGGGGGAGTAAATCGTCTGGCGTTGACTGGACAAGAGTTATTAATTAAGGGACCCCGTGCACGATGTAGTCAGAAAATTGGAGGTTTAGCGAGTCCTTCAAATATTGCCACGAAATACCACCTATATTGAAGGAGCTTGTATCATGGCATAGTTAGGAGGAATCAGAAGCCACCAAGTCTCCTACACGATCACAGGGTCCTTAAGGACCCTTGTACATTCGACAGGCAACCGTAGAGTAAACAAAAGAAGTACACAAATACAGGTAATAGGTAAAGGAAGGGAGGGACGGAGGAAGGTAAAAATGCGGGATAATAACGCAGGTAGTAGGTAAAGAAAAGGACAGGGAGGATAAGGGAAGATGGAGGGACGGAGGTAGCAGATAGGGAAGGCAGGAGGTCACGCAGTAAGTAAGGTATGGTTGGAGATAACACAAGTAGTAGGTAAGGAGTATGGGTAGGGGAGGAAATGGAGGTGTCACAGGTTAAAGGAAGGCAGAGGGATGGGGGATGGGGGTGTCATAAGTTATAGGAAGGAAGGGGGATGGGGGTGTTATAGGAAGTAAGGAAGGGGGATGGGGTGTCATAGGTTATAGGAAGGAAGGAAGGGGGATGGGGGTATCATAGGCTATTGTAAGACAGGGAGATGAAGGTAGAGTAATAGAGGTTTTAGAAAGAAAGGCAGAGGGACGAAGGTAAGACAGGCTTTAGAAAGGAAGGCAGGGGGATGAAGGTAAGACAGGTAGTGAGTGGAGTGAGTGGGAGGCAAGAGAGACGAAGGAAACACAGGCTATAGAAAGGCAGGGGGATGAAGGTAACACACGCTTTAGAAAGGAAGGCAGGGGGATGAAGGTAACACACGCTTTAGAAAGGAAGGCAGGGGATGAAGGTAACACACGCTTTAGAAAGGAAGGCAGGGGATGAAGGTAAGACAGGTAGTGAGTGGAGTGAGTGGGGAGGCAAGAGGAGGTGTGGACGGCCGGGACGCGACAGGAAAGTATGACTGTAATTATTAAGGTCGCATACCAGACGGGACGGCGCTGGCAGAACTATAATCAAGGCGAAAACAAACGTGGCGACTGAATCATTCCCGCCAGAGAAAACACATTACATATAAATAGATAGAAAAAATTACTGTCAGTGATGGATGCAAAAAGAAAATGGTAAGGTCGATCAACTTTTTCTCTGGCTATTTAATATTTATCTAATGTTATATATATCTAATGTTATATATATCTAATGTTATATATATATTTAATGTTGTTATATATATATCTTGATTGCAACACTTTATTTCATAGCCTGTGTCTGTCTGTCTGTCTGTTTGTTTGTTTGTCATGGATGAAATGTTGTTTTAGTGCATAAGTGGTCTATTTCCACTCATAAATCAAAGTGTATATTGGGTAAATTATTCGTCAAAACATATTTAAGGAAAAAAATAAGCCGTTTGGAAATCAAGGGTATTCGAGTTGGTTGTGTGGCAAAATGAGAGAATAGGACTAATGGATATAAGATCATAATAACAAAACTTAAAAATACAGTGTAATTAATGTGCTACGAAAAAAATACATGAATAGTAATATATAGCACCATAAAAATATATACAATTATCTCCTGCCATCCGAGAGACGAAGAATAATGAAATGTGATTCTTAAACAGGACTGAATAAGTTTAAAAACAAAGCAGCAATTATTTCCGTATGATATATATACTCTCCTGTGGTTCTGACTGAGAGTGTAAACAGAGTGAGGTTGCCGTACCCAAAATACATTGTTTGCAACTTATACCCAAATCTCTCATAGAGAAGGACCTTGACTTACACCTTCTTCCATGCAGTCTCTAACAGCAGAAAGGTTGTGAATTAAAGAGAAATAAGACCGAGCTTGGCTTTGAAGACCCTGTGGTAGCATGAGGGAGAAGGAAACTAAACTTTAATTCGTACGAGTCAATGAATGAGAACGATTTTACATAACCTATACATGGTAGAGTTTTGTTGTTGTTGTTTTGTGTGTGTGTGTGTGTGTGTGTGTGTGTGTGTGTGTGTGTGTGTGTGTGTGTGTGTGTGTGTTGTGTGTGTGTGTGGACAAAGAAATGATCAAGGAATGCATGGGGTAACTATAAACAGTCTAAATTTAACACCACTGAGAACAGGTTGTCACATACATACAATTGGCTAAGTGTTAAAATCATTTCTTCTGGGCGAGCAAGTACTGAGGTCATTGCCGTCTCTTCACCTCCCCTCCTACTCCTCCTCCTCCTCCAGTGCCAGCCAGCCAGCCAGTTTATACCTCTCCAACTCCAGTAGCTTGCCTCACCTTACAGTTCCCTCAGCATCTTCCCAGCATCCCATCACATCTTCTAAACTCCATCTTCCACACATCATACCTATACAGTACTGTACATATCCCCCTGCATGCACTACCTACCTACCTACCTACCTTCAGCCTATCCCACTCACACCTTCTTTCACACCCCTTCATCACTCCCCTTCACACCCCTAACACCACCACCAACACCCGTTCAACACCCCTTCAAAACCTCACCAACACACACACACACACACACACACACACACACACACACACACACACACACATCACCTCCCAGCGTACGTACTTCAACCCAACCTTTTTTTTGCGGTCTATAGCAAACCTCACAACTTCACAAACTCGACTCACAACATCACCATCAACTCGATCCGTAGCAACAACAACACAACATCAACCCACAACAACATCAACACAACCTCAACTCACAATAACATCAACACAACCTCAACTCACAACAACATCAACACAACCTCAACTCACAACAACATCAACGCAAACTCGACTCACAACATCATCACAACCTCAACTCACAGCAACATCAACACAACCTCAACTCACAACAACATCAACACAACCTCGACTCGCAACAAAATCAACACAACCTCAACCCACAACAACATCAACACAACCTCGACTCGCAACAAAATCAACACAACCTCTACTCACAACAACAACAACACAACCTCAACTCACAACAACATCAACACAACATCAACTCACAACAACATCAACACAACCTCAACCTACAACAACATTAACACAACCTCGACTCACAACGTCACCAACACAACCTCAACCCACAGTAACATCAACACAACCCGACCCACAACAACAACAACACAACATCAACTCACAACATAACCAACACAACATCACTCACACATCACCAACACAACCTCAACTCACAACAACATCAACACAAACTTGACCCACAACATCAACACAACCTCAACTCACAACAACATCAACGCAACCTCAACCACAACAACATCAACACAACCTCAACTCACAACGTCACCAACACAACCTCAACTCACAACGTCACCACACAACCCTCAACCCACAGCAACATCAACACAACCTAGACTGACACACACACAGGACTTTAGCTGGTGACGACATTTGACAAGACCCCTTATCTAACTGGTACATACACCACTAAAACGACAGCAGGTTTCTCAGACAGTGGTCTAGATTATTATTTTATCATTATAATCACTGGTGCAATGTTCGACTCGGTTTAATTTGCAAGGTTGCCAGGTAATTTACAAGTACTTACCGGACCAGTGACGTGTGTGTGTGTGTGTGTGTGTGTGTGTGTGTACGTGTGTGTGTGTGTGTGTGTGTGTGTGTGTGTGTGTGTGTGTGTGTGTGCGTGTGTACGTCGTGTGTTTGTGTGTGTGTGTGTATCTGACTACCTTTCTGTCTTTCTCTCTATTTACATTTGTGGTTGTGTTTAAGTAATGAATAACCACTACCTCGATACAAGCAAAAATCGTAACAGATTCAATATACGCATCGGAATCCTTGCCCCCTCCAACACCCACGCCGTACTGTCAAGAGGAACCACTTTCACAACAGATAACTGGAATTTTATCTGAGTGTTTCCAGAGAGCGTCAGCAACCAGCCGTCAGGAGTGCTCGGGGTTAAGTTGCTTGCTCGTTACAGCTAAGTGGAGGAGTCGTTAAGGCTAATCATATGCTTCTTAAAAGGTCATTTGTAGCGGCGAACGGCAGTAAAAATATAATGAGCTTCATGAATATATTTAGTTTGTTGGTTGGGTGACTGGCTTTGATTTCGAGAGGTGCCCGTAGCCGCACCTTCAAGGGGACCTCAAAACAATTATAATATACTAGGCAAGGCACGTGGGTACAGTCACGAGAGCAATTATTCACTCTTACTTATTACTGAAAACTAAATAACTAAGTGACCACAGAAAACACACACACACACAAAAAAAAAAATATATATGGGGAACATCAACAGATTCTTATGATAAAAATCAGTTAAGGTAATTTATTCTCGTACAGCTATTTGCCATAATCTACGTAGTTTTATAGATTTCCAAGGAATCATTCTTATCAATTTATACCCAGTTATATGAATCAACAGGAGATGTGGGGACAAGGGGTAGCGTTGGTGGTGTCAGGTGTGGTGTGGAGTGGAGGAGGGGCAGGGGCAGGGGCGGGGGCGGGGGCGGGGGCGGGGGCGGGGGCAAGGGTAAGCTCCGGCCATCACCCACATATCAAGATACGTCGTTTGCTGCCATTGTACCCAGCCGGGATTTACGACTCGATGTCAGTCCTGATTACGTCACGGCGTGGCTCCTGGCTGACCCGCAGAGAACAAACATGGAGAGAGAGAGAGAGAGAGAGAGAGAGAGAGAGAGAGAGAGAGAGAGAGAGAGAGAGAGAGAGAGAGAGAGAGAGAGAGAGAGAGAGAGAGAGAGAGAGAGAGAGAGAGAGAGAGAGAGAGAGAGAGAGAGAGAGAGAGAGAGAGAGAGAGAGAGAGAGAGAGAGAGAGAGAGAGAGAAACTAAAACAGAGAAAGTGAGAGTAAATCTATGGTTACGTATGGTTAAAAAAAAAAAAAATCTTTATTCACGTATTCATTTCCTGATGCATTGATTCACTTATCTACCTATCTATCTGTTCTTTATTAAATCTATTCTCTTAATTAAACGTCCTACAGTCTTAAAGAGAGCGGATACATACAAACATAACAGGTCAACTCCGTAACACTCCTAACACTCTCAATATTTATCTACCTGTCCCGCCGCTTACTACAACTGATACTCCTTCAAACGGAATGTGTCTGAAATCTCAAACGAAACTACATATGATTTTGGATCTCTCTGATAATTTTGTTCATTTTACAGGTGAAGATATTATGGAGTGGGTGGGTGTCTTACCTTCAGTTTATACCTTCATATTATAGAAAATAAAATCCACTTGGAAATAGATGAAAATAGAAGAACTTACCTGTGTTTCTCTCTACGGGCGAGTTCCAAAATATTGACACATTTCCCACCAAAACATTCACACATTTCCCGCCAAAACATTGACACACTTCCCGCCAATATATTGACACATATCCTGCAAAAACATTGACACATTTCCCGCCAAAACATTGACACATTTCCCGCCAAAATATTGACACATTTCCCGCCAAAATATTGACACATTTCCCACTAAAATATTGACACATTTCCCGCCAAAACATTGACACATTTCCCACCAATTTAAGAAGGGGGACGACCTTGAACGAGAATAATGATGCGACCTTACCTTTACTGGTGGGGCAGATGAGGCCAAAGGGTGACAGGTCTTGGCTATACTGGGGAACCTCATGCTGTCACGGTACCATCTTCAGTGAGCCTTTACACTTTTTGCTTCCCATCCTTGTTCTCAGCTTTTTTTTTTTTTTCCTCTTTTTAGTTTGATTCTCTTTTTTTTTTTTTTTTTTTGTCCCTCTTTTTATTTTGATTCTTTTTTTTTTCCTCTTTTTATTTTGATTCTTTTTTTTCCTTTCCCTCGTCTTATTTTTATTCTTTTTCTTCCACCCAATTGTGTTTCATTTCTCTTTAATTATTCTGCACATCTTTTTCTTTCTATCCTTTCCCTTTCTCTCCTTATATTTAATAATTTTACTGTTTTTCTTGTCCTTCATCAATCACCTTGCCTTAAAAATTTTCCAAGTTAACAAACCACTCAATGCAAGGCCGATTTATATTTTTCACATTATTTCTTCTCTTGTTTTTCCTACCTACCCTTCCACTGTTTATTTTATTTTCTGTCTCTCAGTAGGTTAAGGGGGAAGTTTTGTGTTGGTAATTCTGGAGCAACTGAATCCTCCAAACTATTCCAAGCAACAGAACGCCATTATTTTTGCTAATCAGGACCTGTTTCTTGTCATACTTTGGAGAAATCCGTACGGAACTCCAATGTACCAAAAATATGTTATCCCTTTAATTTCCACTGCAATTATTCTTTTTTTTTTATCACACACTATAACTATTTTCATCTTTTCACGACACTCCATGCATGATTTATATATATAGTTGTATGAAGACACTGATGACTCTCTATATAAATTTTTCTAGTATTTTCGGGTTATTTCAGCATGAGGCAAGGACTAGTAAGCAGCACCTGAAAATAAAAGTCACACGAATTAATGAAAAACACTAATAACAATTCTACTAACAGAGTACCAACAATATTAGGAGTTAAGTACGTCTTATTACTACTTCCTTTTTATGCTACTCTATTTTTATACAAAGAAAATACTACTGTAAACATTAATTAACTCTGATATAATTTAAGTACAGTACAGTTGTGTATGAATTATTTAGTTTGTGAGGTCAAGTATATTCACGTGTGTTATGTGTGTGGACATAATGTCAATGTATGAGAGTTTGAAAGTGCTTGCTTGTGCTACACGCTGATTTGCATTTATGTGTGTGTGTGTGTGTGTGTGTGTAAGAGTGTGTGTGGGTGTGTATGTGTGGGTGTAAGAGTGTGTGTGTGTGTGTGTAAGAGTGTGTGTGTGTGTGTGTAAGAATGTGTGTGTGTGTGTGTGTATAACTGTGCATATGTATACATGTGTGTGTGTGTGTGTGTGTGTGTGTGTGTGTGTGTGTGTGTGTGTGTGTGTGTACATGTGTGTGTCTATAACTGTGCATATGTATACATGTGTGTGTGTGTGTGTGTGTGTGTGTGTGTGTACATCATTGACTATGCATGACCGTATTGGGTAAGCTGAAGGGGACACGTGTGTTGTGACGTGGAGGAGACACTCTGGTGTTTACCACTCTGTACCTATTTAATTATCTTTACCAACCATGTCTCCTTACCTATATTTACCTACCTACCTACCTGTATATCAAAGCCAACCATGTCTCCTCACCTATATTTACCTACCTACCTGTATATCATAACCAACCATGACTCCTTATCTATTTTTACGTACAGCCATGGCTGATAGTGGTGGATCAGGGTCCAAGGAGTGTTGGAGAGCAACTGAACAGAGTTCGAAAAAGTTAATCTTATAAACCTCTCTCAACGTTGAGAATGATTTGGAAAATTCACTTGTTCGAACTCTGTTCAGTTGCTCTCCAATACTCCTTGGACCCTGGTCCAGCACTATCAACCATGGCTGTACTGTACACTCGTGATACGTAATCACTGACCAGAGACGAACGGCAAGCACCACACATACCCTAGCTGCATTCGAACTCAGCCTCTATATGTGTACTGGGTTGGGAAATGAGCAATACCAGGCGATTCGAAGATTTCTGCTCCTCACACTCTGGTCAGAAATTATGTATCACGAGTGTACCTCCCTAGCCTACGTGTATATTTTAATCAACCATGTCGCCTCACCTTTGTTTACCTACCTACCTATCTATCTCTGTCAATCCATTTAGTCTCTCTATATTATAATATACCTGTATATGTGAACAGATAGATATATAGACCAATAGATAGACAAATAGCTAGAGTTAATAGAGAATAATGTGACTAAATAAATACATGCAATGTACTGTATGTGGGTGAACAGATATTTATATAGACCAGTAGATGAACAGATGAATGGAGATATTACAAATAGATAAATAAATACAAATATATATATATATATATATATATATATATATATATATATATATATATATATATATATATATATATAGTGTGTGTGTGTGTGTGTGTGTGTGTGTGTGTGTGCATAAGTAGGCTAGGCCAATCCAGCTAGCACATCCACACCTCCACCAAAACACCACCACCACCACATCAAATCACCATCACCACCACTACCACACCATCACCACCACCACACCATCACCACCACCACCACCACACCATAATCACCACTACCACATCATCACCACCACCACATCAAATCACCATCCCCACCACCACCACACCACCACCACATCAAATCACCACCACCACACCATCACCCAAAGAACCAAGTGAAGATATCAAAACAAATGAAAAAGAAATATCATGGGTGTGAAACGCAAAAACATGAGTCAGGGCATAATGGTTACCCCCTCACCCCCACCCAGACAACCCCGACCACCCAGAAGCATTTGAATGTCCACACGAGACACACACAGAGAGAGAGAGAGAGAGAAAGAGAGAGATGTACACACACACACACACACACACAGAGACACAGAGACACACACACACACACACACAGAGAGAGAGAGAGAGAGAGAGAGAGAGAGAGAGGAGAGAGAGAGAGAGAGAGAGAGAGACACACACAGAGAGTTACAAGGAGTTACAAGGAAAAGAAGTACCCTAGGGGACCTTACGATCCATACAAAGAGGGTACTTGTGGGTTTAGTTGCGCAAGTAGGCGACCGTCCTCGAATGTGTCATGTGAAACCATCAAGGAACACTCGCACAACGGCTTAAACACCTAGACGGTGGTTTAAGGCTTTGTCTAATCTGGACTTGAACTGATCCACAGAGTTGCTGTTGACTACATCAGCAGGAAGCGCGTTCCAAGTACCGCAGATGCTGTATGTAAAGAACTTACCACACAGATCACGGTTGTATCGCTTCAGTTCAAGTTTGTAGCCATGATTCCTGGTTGTGCCCTCACTGAGTTGGAAAATGTCCCTGTAGTCTACATTGTCAAAGCCTCGTAGTATTTTAAACACTTCGATAAGCTGACCACGCAGTCTCCGGGTTTCCAAAGAGAACAGGTCGAGTTCTACCAACCGATCTTTATAGCTCTTGTGTCTAAGAGAGGGTATAAGTTTGGTTGCCCTGGCTTGCACTCGTTCCAATCTCGCGATATCCTTTCGGTAAGAAGGACTCCAAAACTGGACTGCATACTCCAGGTGCGGTCGGACAAGGGAATTGTACAGACAAAGTACTATCTCCTTGTTCCGGTATCCAAACTGTCGCTTTATGTACCCTAACATCCTTTGGGCTTTCTTCTCAGCCTCAATACACTGCTTTGAGAACTTGAGGTCGCTGGTGATAGTTACACCCAAGTCTTTCTCAGTATCAGTGCTTACGA
Organism: Petrolisthes cinctipes; assembly: GCA_033782935.1. Taxonomy (NCBI): domain Eukaryota; kingdom Metazoa; phylum Arthropoda; class Malacostraca; order Decapoda; family Porcellanidae; genus Petrolisthes; species Petrolisthes cinctipes. Next base: position 62,857 of record JAWQEG010005892.1, on the reverse strand, counting down.
GAGCATTGCCCTTAAGGTTATACTCTGTTCGGGGGTTTCTGTGGCCTATATGCATAACTTTGCATTTGTTCACGTTAAATGGCATTTGCCACGTGTCAGACCACTCCCCGATCTTCCTAAGATCTTCTTGTAAGCGGGTAGTATTTCCTTCTTTCGCGACATTCATACCAAGCTTAGTATCATCGGCGAATTTGGAAATCTTGGCAACCATGTCACCATCCACGTCATTAACATAGATGATAAACAGTAGTGGTCCCAGAACAGAACCTTGGGGAACACCGCTAGTAACGGGCACCCACTCTGAAGCCTGTCCATTCACTACCACCCGCTGCCGTCTGTCACTTAGCCAGTTCTCTATCCAATTTGCCACATTTCCGTCTATGCCCAGTGCACGCACTTTCCGAAGGAGGCGGCGGTGGGGTACCTTATCAAAGGCTTTCTGGAAGTCTAAGTAGACAACATCGACCGCTTTATCCCGATCATGCTCACTGAAAACAAAATGGAAGAATTCCACCAGATTTGTGAGGCATGACCGGTGCTGCCGGAACCCATGCTGGGAACCCCTCAGTAGCAAATTTGATTCTAAGTGTGCTGTTATTTTGTCCACCATGATGCTCTCCATGAGTTTACAGACTATCGAGGTTAAACTGATGGGTCTGTAGTTTGACGGTTGGCTAGCATCTCCCTTCTTGAAGATAGGAGTCACCTCTGCCTCACGCCAGTCTCTAGGAACGCATCCAGTCTGGATTACCCTGTTGAAGACCATGCACAGGTGCCGTGATACTTCACCATGCACTTCTTTCAACACTCTAGGTAAGAACCCATCCGGACCGGGGGACTTGTTTGCTTTTAATTCGATTATTTTTCTCTCGATTTCTTCTTGGGTGAAGACCATTGACTCCAACTTCTCACTGAAGGAGTCCAAAGGTTCGGGAATGGGACCACTCTCCTCAGAGAACACTGAAGAGAAGTACTCATTTAAGAGGTTAGCATTTTCTGCATCAGAGTGCATCAATGCTCCATCCTCATTCACCAAGGGACCGATCCTGCGTCGGATTGGTTTACGGCCATTCACATAACTGAAAAACTCCTTGGGGTTCTCTTTGCAGAGTCTAGCCACACGGACCTCCTCAGCACGCTTAGCCGCCCTTATTTTGGACTTCACGTTTCGATTTAGTCTTCTATGACCGTCAAAGTCCCCAGATGCCTTCGCTCGACGATACGCAGTTCTTCTCTCCCTTAGTTGTTTACGGATTTCCCGATTAAACCACTTCGGTTGAATGAACTTCTGACCTGTTCCCTTCAGAGGAATAAAGCGCGACTGAAGTTCCATGAAGGAAGACAAGAATGACCTCCACAGATCATCAGCACTCTCTCCCTCTTCTAGTTCCATTTCAGCAACGCTTTCACGAAGACCTGAGAGAGAGAGAGAGAGAGAGAGAGGAGAGAGAGAGAGAGAGACACACACACACAGAGAGAGAGAGAGAGAGAGAGAGAGAGAGAGAGAGAGAGAGAATGATGCTGTTACTTCAATGGATCATGTATGAAGTGACTAATGACCAGAAAATGTATAGAAACCACTGATATTGATTAACCAGAACACTCTTAATTAAGCCACGTCGGTAGAAGACTATTGAGCCAAACATAGAAGCTCCATCAAAAGAGAAGGTGTTTCGTGGCAAAATATGAAGTACTCAGTCTAACCTCCAATTTTCTCACTACAACACAGGGTCCCTTAATGTGATAATTCTTTTTTGGTACATTGGAGTGCCTTGATTCCTCCAAAGTATGCTAGGAAGGAAACAAGACCAGAAGAGTAAAAATAATGTTGCTTGGAATAGTTTGGAGGATTCAGTTGCTCCAGAATTACCAACACAAAATTTCCCCCTTAACTCCCTGTTGGCGGATTTATCTATACCTTGACTGGGCACTGCTGACACACACATTTTTAACGTGTACATAATGGCGAGATGACAGACGTCTCCTGGTTGGGTTTATGGTTCTGGGACACCGATATTATTATCATATATCATATTTTGACCACTTTCACTCACTCTCCTCGCCAAGTCATGGATTGATTGCACCAGAAGGTTGATCTTTAGGCCAAATAAACTCTCCTATCATTTCACGACTCACTCAAGAAGAACCTCTGTGTTATTTTTACTTTTAGGGGAGTAAACATCTCTTTGTAACTAGTTTCCTAAGGCCAAAAAAAAATATATATATATAAATATATGAAAAATAACACAGATAAATCTCAGCGGCTTGGACAGTTTTGTATACATATGAGTAACACATTTCTTATTATTTCCAAATCCAAAGCCAGAAATATTATGCACTGATTTGGCATCGACGATATAGTAAGTCTATCTATACTTCTATTTCTTTACCAACTCATTCTACTACACTGCTATATATAACAACATATTCCAGGCCCCATACATCAATTCTAATCTAGCAATTTTTACAGATAACGATAGCAAATTTTACAGTCCACTCTAGTCCACTGAAAGAGTATAATATAAATCTCTTGGCTATGGGGTGGTCATCAAAGAGGAAATCTCAGCCTACTCTTATTGAAATCCGTCCTGGGTAGGGAGAGTTTTAGGTGGTGTTCGACATTGCTCTGAAGTGATTATAACATCTCATTGCTGTTGCGAAGAGACGGCGTTCTTTTCGGACTTTTATTTAATGTTGGTTGGTGTTCGGAAATGTTAAAAGCTGTTCCAGATAAATAATTCGCTCCAGACTCAGACTACCATCACAAAATACTCTACACTATTATTGTATACTATTCCACTAACCTACTCTCTTTCATAGCCTAGTCCGAAGCGGCCTCCTCTCTTTTTACCTTGAAGTAATAGCCTACGTGTTATGTGTGATCCCCTCACTGCCACATCATTGATCACCACTTCTTGAAGGGTGTGAAGTGTGTGTGGTGATGTAACTTTCCTCCTCGCGTACATACATACATCACGTTAAGGACCCTGTGATCGTGTATGAAAATTGGAGGCTTCTGATTCCTCCTGACTATGCTACGAAACACGCTCCTTCCCTAGAGTTGGTGTTTCGTGGCAATATTTGAAGGACTCATATATCTCCAATTTATTTTCTGACTACATCACAGGGTCCCTTAACTCCAGCCTTGTGATCAGGTTCGACAAGGTTTATTTCCGTACAACATATGCACTGATCCTCACTCAACCCTCACGATGTTCCCTCACTTTCTAACTGTTGTGTCGAGAAACTCACGAGTATTTATTTTCGTTCGCCTCTCCTGCCGTCAGAATCACTGCTACAAAAATAAGAACCATGAGATGCATTTTGTGAATCAGAATAGACGAACGCCTGCATTATGATGGTGAGAAAATGACAGTAAACAAATTTGCTGATCAATTTACCTTTTATACGGGCCTTCATTCTTACATTACACTCATCAAATAAAGTCTATAGTCGCTCTTTAAGGGGAGATTCTTTTGTTGGTGAATTGGTAGGTCTCTGTGATTCCTCCAACCTCTGCCATGAAACAAATCCCTTTATTAGTACCATTGAAGGCGTCTGTTTTCTGGGGCCTGGCGTGGGCATATGATCTTCGGCCAGAGTCATTTATTAACAGGCTATATATTGAACGTTTATACAAGATTGTTGTCACCGGCATACAGGGTTGAGGGAGGAATAACACCCGCCGTCAAGACAACACTGGTTTATCATTGATCTTGACCTGTAAACAAAAACACAGCTTTTATAACTAACAATGCTTTGACACTACAATTGCATTACATTATCGATTTTTAGAAGTATAAATTCCAAGTGTATGCAGTTAACTATTTATATAATATTAAAACAAAATATATCAAAATGGTATCACTAATCATTACCAGTTGTTGCCGTTGTTCATTGGTTAGATAAAACTTGTAAATAGTCGCAATACAAATGCCGAAAGTGCTCAGAAATCCGTCAATATACAGGTAGGTAGGTAATCATAGGTGAGGAGACATGGTTAATTGGCTATGATATACAGGGAGGTAGGTAGATAAACATTGGTTAGGAGACATGGTTGGCTATGATATACAGGTAGGTAGGTAGGTAAACAAAGGTGAGGAGACATGGTTGGTTATGATATGCTGGTATAGGTAGGTAGATAAACATTGGTTAGGAGACATGGTTAATTGGTTATGATATACAGTTTAGCCTCATAATAGTTGATCGTAGTTGTTCTCTGACACAGTAAAATCGTTTATAAATGGTTGGAATACAGGCAGATAATGCAACGAGTGTGCAAGTGGTTGGATGGAACCTTCAAATATAAATCATAAGGATGAAGGGAACTTATTTAAAACGTGTCGGCAACACAGAAGCTACCATGATTATACAGTGCAAGTGTTACAGTTGTTGTTATTACCGGTTGTGAAGGGCTGTAGTGATTTTTGAAGTAGGACTATCCTCCATTTTCAGTGAGCGCAGGTTTCTCGCACATGGTCAACTCAACTGTCAATATCTTACCAGAATCACGTAAATCTACCCAAACATACCCAACAACAAGTCAGCTCTTCATTTTCTCTCTTTCCTTCTGTTCTTTTACTTCTTAGACCATGGAAATTATTAATATATTATACAGTTATACTATATTTATGTGTACATATGATTAAAAGTAATGACAAATTCCTAAAAAAAAAATTAGGTGGGTTACAATGTAATTTTGGATAAATTTGGGTATATGGCGACTCCCTGGAAGTATTTGGGAAAATGATCGCACAACCACAAAGTGTTGTTGCCAAGTATGAAGAATTTTCCCTAGACATAGAAATTTAGAGGTACCAATGGAGAAAATTATACAAAAATTGTTCAAGAGTAAGTGGGGAATTAACTTTCTACTAAACGAAATATAAAAGAGATGGAAAATGTCCGACTATCTTCAGGCGTAAATAGGGAATTTGAGAGGTAAAAAGGGAAATTCTGATGTTAATGTTGAGGTAAAAAGGGAAATTCTGATGATGAAATTGAGGTAAAAAGGGAAATTCTGATGATGAAGTTGAGGTAAAAAGGGAAATTCTGATGATGAAGTTGAGGTAAAAAGGGAAATTCTGATATTAAAGATGGGGAAATTTCGTCAAGCAGAACTGGCAACACTGATGTAATGTAAACAGAACACGCGTGTCTTGTGTTGGAAGAAAATATATTGCTTATAAAGGAGGCTCGTATTGGATATGATATAATTCCCTGTCCTTCAATCTCAATATTATTAGTTCATAAAGGTAATATGAAGCTTGTGATTATATGTATATTATTGATATTATTATTTTTTAAGTACCGGTAAGTTAAGTAAGGAAAGATTTAAGTTAGTGCTTATTTTAACAGCGCTCGTATTGGATATGATATAATTCACTGCCTTTCACCCTCAACGATATAATTATTAGCTCATAAAGGAAGTGGAGGTTTTGCGATAATCCATCATTCCATGTATTACTGTGTTGAAATAATAATAATAATAAGTTCGACGGTGCATTTTGACCATATGTAATTCCCTCCTCAAGAGGCTGGATTGATGGGTAAAACAAGTAAATAACACACGACATGAAATCAATACCCGATACCATTCTCTCTTATTACCAATTTACTATATATTGACATCTAATTAATGTTATTATAGACCTGCTAAAAAAAAATCAATGTTTACTAGCACGCTGAGCTCTTATTATTTTATTACACTGTGTCTCAAATTCAGCTTCGTGTTGTCACTTCACCATACAAATAATATACAGTTACGTTAATTATACTGGACAGGTTTCACATCTGTGACTTGCAAACCTCAACTGGGAAAAGAAAATAAGTATAGACACCTCGGCCAGGGCGAAAAAACGATGATTTAGGTGGAACAGGACTAGCATCACTGGATCTATGGTCTTGACTAAACAATACCGAATGGGAACGGAAAGTACTGTACACCGGTGTTGCCATTTCAAAGTATTTTTTACACTATGGCAAAAAATTTATATAAAATAGTGATCAATAATACAGTAATAGCAATAATAAGTTATGATTAATAATACAGTAATACAGTAGCGGTATTAGCATGATAGAATTATAAATAGTTATGACACAAGGTACCTGCAGAATGTTAAAAATGGTGCAGATATCAGCAAATTTGGATACCTGGTCCACCTTTATTAGTAAGGGTGTGGGTGGATTATATGTTGGTAGAACTGGCGTTTGCAAAGGTTTACGCTCTGCCGAGTACCAATTCTAGTCCAATTTATACCTTGGACCCCCACAATTCATGGGTTCATCATTCACTAGTTCATATGTTTATAGATATTATCACGGTACTTTATTAGGAAGGCCATTTGCAGGCATTTTGCAGGAAAATATCTAATATTCATTGTACACTCGATTATCATTACACCTGCACGATACAAAATGATACTAGTATGAAAACAGCCTTCTTCACATTGGTATTCCTGTAATCAATAGAAAGCTCATTTGGCCCCCTGCATACAGTATATATTTTTATTTACCTGTATTTTTACATAGTGTGCCTTAAGATATAAGTACTAATTGTGAAGGGTCTATTGATAATGGGAAGAGTAAAAATCATGTTTTGTTTTTTTAGGGGATGTTCCCTATGTGTGGATTTTCGCAATTCACAGTGGAGCTTAACACAATCCCTCGAATAGCAATTGTCAACAGTACTGTAATATGTTACGGGTTCTGTATTTCAAACTACTTCCATTGTTTCCATTATTTCAGGAGTAAATACTGGTTCCTTGCAAAATGGGGGACGTGGAGGATTTTGATAAAAAGAAATCCCACAGCCAACGACATTCAGGACGCAAGGCAGAAAAGAAAGAAGCAAAAAACAAACATGTACAGGACTTGACAGCTCAGCAACGCAATCCGAAGGCATTTGCATTTCAATCAGTTGTAAAAGCTCAAAGAAGATTTGTAAGGTACAGTATGGATGTTTTCCATTTACTAATGTTACAACTTGTTACTGTAATTACTGTTTAAATAATGGGCTGTGTCACATCAGGTGATATTTAGTGATATGATGATAGGCTTTCACTGATTGACTTCATAAAATGTGTGTTTCTGTGTTTATTAAATGGACATGTCCTGGCCCCAAAATTAAAGGCCCAAATGCAGGAGATAGAAGGAAGTGTGTCCAGCAACCAAGGCCTGGGAAAGAAGGGGAAGCCCAAACAAACTCTGTGTTTGGAATATGTGCAAATTTATTCTCCAGTTTGCAAGCACTTATAATAAGGCACTTGTATCATCAATATGAGTGATGATAATATTAATATATTATTTGTTTTCAGGACACAAGATATCAAATCCAAGAAGCACCATATACCAGTAGTTGATCGAACCCCTCTAGAGCCTCCACCTGTGGTAGTAGCTGTAGTAGGTGGACCCAAAGTTGGCAAGACAACACTGCTACGATGTCTTATAAAGAATTATACCAACCAGAGGCTATCAGATATTCAAGGACCTGTCACCATTGTTGTTGGTAATATTACCTATAATTTATCATCATTCACTTTACAGGGATGCTCGTTAAGATATGCCAAAATGTAAATCTTGGCGATGATCTTTCTAAGAGCAACAACTGCCAGGCACAGTGTAAATAAATCCTACCCTAGCCAATAAAGATTTTGGGTTGTTTTTACATACAGGAATAACCTTGTTTATATGATTCTTTCTGCCAGCTGCCACAAGGAGTGGTGATAGAAAGAGATGCTATATTATAGTAATACAGTAGCATCTGTATGCTAGCAATTTTTACAAGGCACCAGCTCTTAACATTGGCTAGTTGTAACAGTACTAGTAATACTCTAATAACATTACAAAAAATTACACAAAAATATCAAATATATACAGCTCATTGTTCCCAGCATGTCTTCCATTTACCTACTTTTCTCTAAACTTCAGTTTGCATTATCTGTGTTTAGCTCTTCTTACATACTATAGAAGGAATCAAAGGTTAAGGTTTAGCCTAACTCTGTGTAATTTTCAGTATTACCCTTTATGTCCGAAACAATTGGTTTAGGAAACATGAACCCAGCATGCTGCAATATTAATGCAAAAAAAAATAATAATCTGCTTAATTATTCAAGCAAGTCTAGCTTCATGAATTATATATCCACTCATCATCTCTTTCAAACCTGACAAGCATTAATTAGTTGCATGGAAAACCTGCAATGAGTAAAAGAAGAGCTCTGTGGGTAGTCTGTTACCTGTCTTCTAGTGTGTTGGTGGCCACTTGTCATCTATCTAAATGCCAATATTTTCATGACAGTCACTGTTCACACAACATTTCTAAAATTTTTCTTATTTTAATATTCATCTGGTATATTAGGAGGTATTTTTTTATTGTGTTTAGCATATTTTAAAGTGTATTACAGGTCCACCTTAATCACAATTTTATCGCAGTTTAAGTTACGTGAAGTTTAAATATGAATCACAGGCATTAAATCAGCAGTGGCAGTTATTCCTTATTTCCTGTATATTAAGACCTCATATTTAATGTCTTTGGTGCATTTCTTGTCTAGTAAATTTTAAACTTGGAATGGAATCAGAGTTTCTCCAGTAATGTAAACCTTTGAAGCTGTGATATGTTTTCCAGCACATAATGCCAGTATTAATCTGCCTGTCACTACATAATACTAGGATCTCGTTAGTACTGTACCAGATTACATTATGACGTTTTTCGTTGCTTATAGAATGAAGTCTCTGATCACCTTATCATATTTTGTAAAGACTGGCTCATTTGGTTATTTAAAATTTTGCTATACTGTAATAGTTTTTCCCCTGGTAATATTGGTCTGGAATAGGTAAAATTGAAATAGTCCTAACTCATGGAGATGTTAGTAGTACTATACATCATTGATATATAAGCAATGCATAGGCTATGAAAATACTGTCTCTACTTTTCAAGGGGAAATAGATTGTACCTTACTGTTGTTAACGTATACATACACGATATCCTGGAATACTAGCCATTCTTACCTGGTTTTGTATTTTTTTTATCTCATCAGGTAAAAAGAGGAGACTGACATTTATTGAAGTAAACAACGATGTCAACTGTATGATTGACATAGCTAAAGTTGCCGATATTGTCCTGATGATCATCGATGCAACTTTTGGGATAGAAATGGAAGTCTTCGAGTTTCTAGAGATCTGCCGAGCCCATGGAACTCCACGTGTAATGGGGGTAAGTCACAGTTGTGTCAGCTGCTACTTTTTTTATTTTCAAAGCACGGTATATTATTTTCTGTACTAAAAGCTAGAAAAGGTCAAAAAAATTATACCACTTTACAAAAAACTAGTTAGTCTGATTTTTTTTAAGCCATTTGCCATGCAAGCATGAGGTAATTAGTGGGGCTACTTTTTTTCTTTCCAGATATTGAATCATCTTGACATGCTGAGAGACAACAAATCCCTGAAGAAGAAAAAGAAGGCTCTGAAGCATAGATTTCAAGTGGAACTTTATCCTGGTGCTAAACTGTTCTACTTCTCAGGTAAATTAATTGTACACATCAGGATTGTCTTGAGGACATTACAATCCCCAAATACATTTATGATAACTAACTGCCATTTTCTGGTATGATACTATCACTTGGTAGTAAATAATTATACACTAGCATCAGACTTGTGGCCAGTTACTTATATCACACTCCTGCCAAGAATTTTATTTATCCCTTTGCTCAAGTGGTACAGTACCTTAATTGCCTTGCTCATCGTTGAAGATCCTTAGCAACTTTGAGAACCTTGAGTTGGGCACAAACCACAGAGGGTGTTAGCCACTGAGCAGGCGAGCAGTGTACTGTATATGTGACTGTGTGTGCTTGCAGTAATGGCATTTTTTTTTTTTTCAGGCTTGATTCGTGAGGAGTACTTGAAGAATGATATAAAGAATCTTGGCCGTTTCATATCTGTGATGAAGTTTAGGCCTCTTACATGGCGTACATCTCATCCATATGTAATTGGTAATGTATATGTTTTGGGTCCATATCATGTGTTTAATGTTTTCATTAGATAATGTATTGTAGCCCCATACTTGAACTAGGACTGATCACAGTTTCTTGATACCTTAGCTAATGCTATAAAGTATTTTGTAGTGGCATTGGAGTATGACACCACCAACACATGTACCCTAATGGCTCCATATGTGGTGCAGACAGCCATTAGGTGATTGGTAGCCCCAACAGCTACCCTTCTAGAGGCAAGGGTTTCTAGTCACCATAGCAAATAATTAGATAGGAGAGTTGTTACATTCCACATCTGCTGTGAGAAAGGACAAAATGTCAGCAGTTAATTGATATTCTCTCCACCTTCAACTTTATACATTTTCATATGGGGCTGCTGTTCCTTGTCAGATCAGAATTAGGAGAAAGATTCAAGGAAAGCAAAAGCAAAACTACAGTATATTGGCTCACATTGAGAGAGGCTTTTGTCCCTCAATTTTCCATACTCCAAATCACATATATATGTTCAGAGCACATAATTATGTGCCAATATTAGTTATCCCATCTCAGTATTGCAAGACTGATTTACTCTATATAGTACTGTAATTTATGATTCCTCTTCATATCTTGGTTATCATAGAATGTGATTGACCTGCTTACTGTTTCACTGGTCATATAATTCCCTAACTTATATACTGCTTGTTTTTACCAGTTGACCGGTACGAGGACATAACCAACCCAGAACGGATAAGAGAGGAACCAAAGTGTGACCGAGAAGTAGTCCTGTACGGTTATGTACGTGGGATTTCTTTCCAGCAGTCACAGGCTGTACATATTCCAGGTAAAACAAATATTCTTTCTCAAGTTGCTACGGCCAGTGAAGGTATCTGGCAACTCTTGTGGTTGTCTACAGGGTATACTATCATAAAGTTTTTTCTTGGATAGTCTAAGAGATCCAAGACAATTTCAATGTTTCCTGGCAAATTGATTCTCAAATTGATTTTAGTTTACATTATATTCTGTTTATCCCGAAAGCCCACAATTTCTGAACATTCCTTGTCCCCCAGGCATAAGACATGATGTATCTTTTGGGGTTCACCAAGGCATATTTTGTTGTAGATTTAAAGAGCTTGAATGTACACACAAAAATATGTATGAATGAATCTCCAATGTCAAATTTTTACCTCACAGTGGAGCATCAAAATTGAAAAAATTACTTTGGAATAGTTTTTGCTAATTTATGTTATTATGATCAATATCCTCTAAAACACCTAATTTTCACCTGTTATTACATAAATTGCAGAAAGAAATAAAGTGTTGTATGCATTTTTGTAATCATTAATTAAGTGAAGTATAATGATATTAGATAGAAAATGAATTACCAACTTTGGGATATCAAGTGGTTTTGATATGTGTTGGGAGAAAAGAATTTTGTGGGCTTGAAATGGGGGTGAATGTGTGTGTGGCCCATTTCACTGGGCATTTTTTTTTTTTTTTTTTTTTTTTTTTTTTTTTTTTTTTTTTTTGCCTGGAGCTCTGTCCCTTATAAGAGTTGTAGTAGGTTATGGTGATGATGAGAATATATCCTCTTCATCACAGTATCTTCTCTAGGATATCTCAGTACTGTGTTCAGCAAATTGCATTGCTTTTCTAATTCCCAGGTTGTGGAGACTTCAAGATTAAAGATATGAGCTTCTTACCAGACCCTTGCCCACTGCCAGAACATTTGAAGAAACGCTCCCTCAATGCCAAGGAACGTCTCACCTATGCTCCCATGTCTGGGGTTGGAGGAGTCATGTATGATAAGGATGCTGTTTACATTGATCTAGGGGGATCTCACCACCCTAACAAAGTCAAGGTGAGACTTAACTTAGTCTGCCCTATTAAACTTATGAGTCATATTCATGAAAGCCAGGACAAAAATTAGTTATCTCTTAATTTCTTTGCCCATTTAATTGTATCTTGGTGAAAAAAAGTACTATAATGTTTAGCCTATAAAAACATATATGTATATGTTACTATATCACTCGTCAGATGCAGAAGAATAGAGAAAATATTCGCTTTAACCCTTGTAATCTTATCTCTATATACTGCAGTAGATCATTATTTTCCTAGGGATTCAGTTGATGCAGAGTCACCTGGCAAACTGAGGAACAGGGAATAACAAAAAAATTATGGGAAAGTTAAAACTTGTCTCTAACTTTTGGTATTCAATTCTATTCCTTCATTCTGAACTCTCGTATAATGTGATCCCTGTATACAATAACTTTTGCATTACGACACAAATGGACTTACTGAAGTATGCCACCTACTGACTCTTGCACCCCATCACTTAATCACCAACATACTTTCACCAAGTTTCAAGCCCACCCTCAGTGTTACTCCATTAAATAAACATATGCTGGCAAGTGTACAGTACTTTACTTTCTCTACATATGCATATCGAGAGGTATTTAAGTGTATTTAACTGGCCTTTCAGAGTCAGGTCAAGGAAAGTGACGATGAAGAGGAAGGCGTTCTTCAACCCTTGCTGGACCTTCAGAAGACTGCTAATGAAAAGCAAGCACAGAGTCGCATTCAGCTGTTTTCTCACTCAAAGTTTATAGCAAATGAAACAAAAGATGCTAATGAAGAAGAGGACACAGGAGGGATAACAGACAGGTAAGAAATTGCATACCTGTAGTTTTGTAGTGTTAAAACACTGTTATGCCAATCTCTATAATAATAAATATTAGTTTTATTATGTACATGTGCATCTGTAACCTAGAGATACCAAAAATGGTGCAGTGTAGCACAGCTTTGGAAGAACAAAGGTACCATTGAATACTTTCACTAAAAGAATAAAGCATTTCAGTTTTGGCCACCTGTTGAACACTTCCAGCTCTAGTATGTTAAGGCCAAATATTGGTTCTAAATTTTAGTTCCTATTTCATGAATTCTATCATTATTTAATATAATTTGCCTATAAAAACTTAGTTCAAAAGAGTGATGAACCCTTATTAATATTTTGAACATACAGTACCGGTATATAATCAAAAGGAATCGATATTGTAATTAAGGCTTTTACATATTGGGAAAATCTGCATAAGAGTTCCACACGGCAAATATTTACAATTTATGTATATTTCAGTAGGGGACAATGTAGTGTGTTCGTGTGTAATGAATGTAATTGGCGATTGCACTTACTTTCGGCAGAATAGCCTTCCGAAAAATCGCGAGTGCTGCTGAGACTAAGTCCAGCGTAGCGTAAGTCTAGGGTGTCTATACCCTAAGTAATGTAAACAGTGTTGAATGCAGCAGCCTCATTGCATCCACTAATGCCTGTCTGTATTCCTCGTGAGCAAGTAGTTCCGAGGTAACTACACAGAATTACATATAATTGCAACTCAGTCTGTGGTTACATCTCAACGCTACATGCATTTTAAGTAGCTTTATTATTATTAAAGTCCAGTTGTCTCATATCAATGTTATTTTCAGTTTCCCAGAAATTTGCATTTCATTAGTCACTTTTATTATGTATTTTTCCGCCGGGTAAGTGGGTAATTACATTGACACGTCAGTTCACCTGTACCTTCCATCGAGTATGGACGTCGTTCCATCTACTCGATCCACCTTCCACATATCTACATAATGGTACACCCATGTCGGTATGTTATTGTTATTGTTAAGATTAGTGTTTATTAATTTTGGTTACGAGTATTTTCATGTATTTATTCTTTGTTAACGTAAACGATCACCTCTTAATAGAAATACGAATGGCAAACTGAAAATCCCAAGATCTCAGCATTTTTCCCTAGATTTTGGGAAAAATCCCAAGATAATAACTTAGGACCGGAGGATGCCGGGGTTAGGTCTAGGTTAGGTTAGGTCAGGTCAGGTTGGTTCGACTGGCTGTAAAAATTTCAGGTAGAAATTCCCTAGATTTTGTGGTATTTTTGTAGTGCCAAAACTTGGCTCGGATTTTCAATTTTTCGACATTTATGCAGGCCAACAAACCAGTATCAAGGCAAAATAAGCTAATTTACGTGTTTTCCCCCACTCAAGACCCCCGATTCCCAGTGCTCTCCCCCAAGATTGAAGGGATTAGGGAATATGTATAAACCAAGTGGTTTCCGATCAATATTATGGTCACTAATGAATAGAACAAGTAAAAATAGGCAGGAAAAACAAAAGAAAAACTAAAAAAAACAGGTGGAACTCTTATGCAGAATTACCACATATTATCTTAGCAATGGCCTTTGAAACTTGTGCTTTTAAAACTGGATGAACAGATCACATGAAATTCTAGCCACCTAAAGTGATAAGAAAGTCTCTGGTAATACCACTCATATTTCAACCTCATCTATAATGACTGAAGTAACGAACAAAGCCTATAACTAGGTAGATTCAAGCAGGAAACTACTAAAGGCGGCCTGTCCTCATTACAGACTTTTCTTTCTGTGCTTTTTTCACTACAAGATTTTCACAAAGAGGTATTGGTAAACTTGGTTTAGGAAAAATATTTTCTGTAAAACGTTTGGGCCATGGAGTAATATTTGTTTGCTCATTAAGGTTGTAACTCTACCAGAGGACACTTTGTCAGGATCAAAACATTGATTTACATTTTCCCTCACCTTAATCCAATTTTCTCGGGCTCACCCTCATGATAGTTGAATAGGTAGGTGGGGCTATCCTAATGAAATTAAGGTCAAAATCATTCAAATAACAGCAAAAAAAAAAAACTCAGATTATCATATGATAATACTTGGGGGAAGTTATTGGCATAATCTGTAAAATTGCCTTACAAGTTGTTGATAATGCACAAAGTATATATCCTTTGTGCGCTTCTTTCCTTATTATGGAACTTTGCGAGTTACTTCTTTGAGCTCTTCTTATCATAGTACATAACAACATAACTCACCTTCCTGCTTCCACATGATCAGTGACACTTGTAGAATGTAGATAACCTAAATCCAAGGGCAATGATAATCCACACACCACCTCAGCAGCAACAAGCAACTGGTAGAACCATGGAAGAACTCTCATGAACTTGATTGTTCACTTCATGGAAACTTGACCCAATGAAGCAATGAACCTGAGTCTGAATTTTTCCTATGTGCCATGTCTGTTGAATGAAGCAATGCACCTTTGAAGCAGTTGAATCTTCCAAACATAGTCACATCTTTAATCTCCACTGAGATTTGAATGGAATGATGCTGTATATTGTATTTAGTTCCCTGGCTATATATTATGGCTCCAGTTAAGCTGCCAATACTGCTTAGATAACATTCTTATTTGTGAAACTTTGAAAATGAGATAGGAAGGGAAAAACAAAATTGAATGTCTCTCACTTTATCACCTTTTTCAGTATAGCTAGGTGTACAGACTAGGCAAGATTTTTCTTTTCTTTTTTTCTAGACACTCTTCATTGGTGGCAACTCTGGCATGTTAAATATAGATGATTATAAGTTAAGGTTTTCTAGTGTCCTTTATTGGAACTTGGACAGGACACCACATTTTTGAATTTCACATAGATATTTTAGTTCTAAATTATACAGTAATTATGTATTTCAGAACCTCATCTGAAGGACTGCCACTATTCGAGACAGTGACTGACAACACTGGCAGAGTTCGAAGAAGAGCATTATTCAATGATAATCTGGAAAATAATGTTGATGAATTAGAAAGTGATGATGATGATGATGAAGATGGGGAAACAAGTGAAGAAGAGGAGGAAGAGGATATTGAAGATGAAGATGGGGAAACAAGTGATGAAGAGGAGGAAGAGGATGTTAATGACATATCACCACCTAAAAAAAAGTTTAAGGTAATTAACCAACATTAGTGCTGTAATTATTAATAATTTTCTCTATCGTCACCTCTTAAAATGGTAAAATACTAAAGTATATTATTTTCATTTAAACTTTTCCAGCTAGTGTGTATTACAAGTGAAAAATTTGTGCAGGTAATACACGAATATATTCATGACCGTTCTTCCATTTTTACAATTTTTAGCAACGGTACAAATTTTTCTTTCAGAATGATTCGGGAGTAGAGAGTGATTCCGAGGACTATGACCTTGACTCTGATCTTCTAGACATCCAGCAGCACAACTTAGCCCTCAAGGTGGACAGTGAAGTCAAAGAACCAGCAGCAGCTAGGAAAATTATGCCTCTCAGTAAAAACAAAGATTCAGATATCTCGCAAAAAATTCAAGGAATATTGGAGAAAATAAACACATCACAGCAGAATACTAAGATGCCCTCAACTACAAATAAATGTAAAATTCTTGATGATGATGAGGAGGAGGAGGAAGAGGAGAATAAAGACATAGGTTTATCAAATGATGGAAAGCCCTCCTCAAGTGTTGTACAAGATAAAGGTGAAGAAAGTGAAGGAACAAACAGTAGCACCTCTGATGAGGACGAGGACGAGAAGGGAAAAGAAGAGTATCGTATGGAAATGTTCAAACAAGCCACATCAAATTTTTACAAGAATCAAAGCACAGTATCATTTTTAAGGAAATATATATATGGTGAAAGTGAGTATTATAAAGTTTTGTGTAATCTTATAACATATACTTTCCTGAACTTTCAAACTTCTCCACCCAATTATGAAATTAAGGGTTGATATGGTAATATCTTTGTGATTGGCAAGAGTGACTTTTAGAAAGATACCTTCCTTGAAAAGTCCTTTTTTCAAGGTCAGTTGAATGCTTACCTATATGTTACCAGGAGTTGGAGAAAAATAACATTTTGTATGGCACCCAAGCCCAGAGTCCAATTTCATCCCCCTTGGTGTACAAAATTTTTTTGTACCCCACAAATTTTTCTTTTGTAATTTAATTAAAACACTGAAAAGTAGTGTAGACATCATAATAAACTAATGTAACAATAAAATGGAACAATATCACTTTATATTTACTATAAGTCAGGAGAGCTGGCTTCATTAGGTAGGGGAGAATGTAAAGGGTAAGTCACTGTTGCCACATTAAAGTCACAAAAATCATTGCACTTGACAACACTGCACATCATCATCCACATCTCCATCTTTTCTTCCTCTCACAGTCCTTTCCCTATGGTGCAGTTCCAAATGTAAATCATGATGTAATTTCAAGTCTTACCTAACCTATATTTCATGCAGTTAAAGAAGAGGAAGAAAATAGACTTGAGGAAGAGGAAGAGGATTTTGGAGGACTGTTTCGCCGTACTTCAAAAGTCAGGAAACCAGGTGAACTCTATTCAGTGCAAGCAGTAATGGATGATACAGACACTAGTCGATACATACCTCCAGTGCTGCAAGAATGGGGAGACAGTGAGGTGAGTCTTACTTTTTTTTCTGTTTTTCCTTTAATCTTTAGAGCTATGGCTACAAAAGAGAAATGGATTGAAGTGCTTCACTTATCCATAAACAGTCAATTGTGCACCCAGGAGAGGCAAAGGGCCTAGGGTCCCCCTTAAAAGCTCTAGATTCTTTAAAAATATTATAAATTATTTTTAGATAGCAGTAAACGAGGCCTTCTGATCACATTTCATATTTCTCTCACTTCCTGGTGTCTGCCATCTCCCCTCCTGTATCGCTAGCTCACTAATCTGTGTGCAAATGTAAAACTAAATTACTCATACCACAAAGCACATTTTTTATCTTATTATCACATTGCATAGTTTCCTCAACCTCTTTGCTCCATCACTTTCCTAAATCAGTCCCAACCCAACTCCTTGGAAGGTTGACACAGTAGTAGTGTTGGTGTCAAATAGAACAGTATTGACTGCAAGGTTTGGGTACACAGAATTTTGCATCTTACATCTGGTGTTTATTTGCATGATAATATATTTACATGTATTATTAGGGCATCACAGCAGTAAAATTTATATATATATATGTCCTTCACAGGTGCGTGCCACAGTGATGGACTGTTTTGTGACAGGAGATTGGAAGGACAGAGATGCCCAAACACTACTGAAGATGGATGATGAGGACAATTTGTATGGAGACTTTGAAGACCTAGAGACTGGTTCTAAGTTTTCAGCACAGACAGATCAAAAGCAGCAGCAAGAAGAGGAAAACAAAGACGGTAATTCCAAAGAAGGTATGTTCTTCACAATCCACTTGCAGATTATACACAACCTTCTCCTTCCCTCCCTCCCTTGCCACTACAGTATTATGACTGTGCCCTCACCTAAAATTACTTTAAAAACAGCGTTCGCACGCCTCTGCATAACTCGCCACTAATTATTTTTTATCCCTTTCACTGATAGCCAATAGCACTGCATCATTTTCATATATAAAGTTCAACAAAAATCAACTTTCTCCACCTTGCACTATTTCATCCCCTCTTTCCATCACTCCATCCATGTGCATAATGAACCACCATGGTGGCATCAAATATCCTTGCCTCATTCCAACAAAAATTGGGAACCAATCACTGAGTTCTTTATCTATTCTCACACAAGAGACACTGCTACTGTATTTTAGTAGCTCATTGCTTTACATTTGCAGCACTTCCCATTAGCCATTTTTTCAACTCTGTCAATAGCTTTCTCAAAATCCATAAAGGACATAAACAGTTTTCCATCTTTTTCACATGTTTTCTCCATCGACTTTCTTCAAGCAACACGTGATCACTACATCCTTTGCTACCACAAAAGCATCCCTGCTCATTGTAGTGATGATTGTACCATTTGGGGCACTTGGTCATTTGGCCTCTCCACACACTTCTTTGGTATTCTTAACCAAGCAAGCTTTGGATACTTTATATTTCTTCCATCACTTTCGCATTTTCCTACACAACTGTTTCAGAAAATTACTTGTTGCCAATCTCAAAACCCACCTTTGGTATAAATTTAGTGAAAATCCTTACATAACTTTTTGTGTAATCTGCAAGTGTGCAAACAAATCAAATCATAACCTCTTGATGGAGGTAATAAATCTGTGAAACTAATTACATCCTCATAACTACTGTACAGGCAAAGATGAGGTACAGGAGCCTAAGAAAGAAAAATCTGCCAAAGAAAAGCTGTTGGAGAAGAAGCGTCGACTGAAGGAAATGTTTGACTCTGAGTATGATGACAAGGGTGGTGACCATTTTGATAACCTCAAAGCAGAAATGAGTCAGCAAGCCCAGGTGAGAAGCTTGAGTGTTTTGTGTTTAATTCTACTCTCATGTGTTTGTTACAGATTCTGTTATTAAAAATTTTAGTACAGTAATGATATTTTGGATTAAGAGATCAGATTTCTGCATGTGCCATATGTGATGCTGTACTATCAGAGTAATGGGAAGGGAGACTTTCATGGTAACAGAGGATGTGTGATTCATGTGTTTGCTGTAAGGCAGTTGATGGAAAAAGACGAGTGACCCACCCACTGGGTATTTTATCCCTCTCCCTGTATATTTCTTATATGATTTTCATATCTCTTGGAGCCCCCCACTCCTTGAAAAAAGACGAACTGGGGTATTGATGAAGAAGCTAAAAAATACATGAAGTAATCAAGTTTCTATGCTTTCCTTTACTTGTTTAGTTGAACCGTGCTGAGTTTGAGGGCCTTGATGATCAACTGAGGGTGCAGTATGAGGGTTTCCGGCCAGGACTCTATGTACGCATGGAGTTCTCAAACTTTCCTTGTGAATTTATCACAAACTTTGATGCCAGTTACCCAGTGATTGTGGGTGGCCTCCTGGAAAATGAAACCAACATGGGATTTATAAGGGTAAGTTGTATTATAACTTGTAGGAATAATAAGAAAGCAATATAAATCTTTTTTCACAAATTCCTCCTACTCAAGTATTTCTTAACTACAGAAGAACATTATTTTATTGGAACTGATATAATGTTTTCAATGTAGTAGCTTTCAGCAAGTGCAGAAAATTTTATTTGTATTTAATAATGGGTGTAGTGAGTACCACTTATCACTTGCATTAGGTAGTGAGACAGGAAAGGGGTGAGACTTACTAGCTTAACAAGTGTTGCAATTTCTAGTGAGGGAGGAGGTTTACACTGAGAGAATTCAGAAGAACAGTGTCATTATATCACATTACTTGTAAGGTCACTTTTGTCTCCAGGTGCGCATCAAGGTGCATCGATGGTACCCCAAGATCCTCAAGAACCGTGACCCCTTAATCCTCTCTCTAGGCTGGAGACGATTTCAGTCCCCCATATACTATGCCAAAAGAGAGGATAACTTTCGACTACGCTCTCTGAAGTATGCTCGAAAGTACCTGCACATAGAGGCCATGTTGTGGGGACCAGTTACTCAAGTCAACACTGGATTTGTGGCTCTCCAAAATATCACTGATCGAGTTGTAAGTATTCCCGAGACGCTGTCATGTCAATAACACATGCTTATTCCGAAGGAAATTCCACTAATAATCCCTCGGTACTGTATTTTATGGACCCCATTCAATAGTACTACTGTATTTTGTGGATGCACTAAAAGAATGTCATTCTCATCTTTGAAATATTTAATCATGTTTAGAAAGTAGAATTATTAAGGCACAATTTTAAATTTATTTGCAGTAAACCTTAGATAAATCAAACTAATTTGGGGAGGTGTGAGACCATTAATATTGGAAAAACAGGGAAGCTAGAGCAACACTCCACATGCACTGAGTTCTGGGTGTAGACTGAAATGGACAATATTGTACAGCCACATGAATGGCTACCACCACCTCCCATCAGTGATCACACATTGTACTTGTCAGACACATATGCATTTTTTCGAACAATACTGTATTTTGAAATTTATGGAGATTGTTCAGTAGACTCAAAGAGGTCAACAAATCCAATATTTGCTGTAATAAATTTGCTGAGAGTTTACTCTATTGGTCATTTGAGTATCAGAAAATGAAAGCTATTGGAGATTCTTTACAGTATGAACAGAATATATTGTTGTGGCCAAGATGGACAGTTTCACTAAAACGTAAACTGACTACCCATATGTAATGAAATTGCTACTGTATTCAGCCAGAACAACCAACTAGCACAAGACCTGCACACCTCAGGCCAGTGACATTTAGAGTTGAAAGAGCCATAATAGCTGCAAACCTGAGTTAAGTAGGTTATTGTATCTCATACTTATAACTAAATAATCATGTTGAATAAGAAGCCATGGTAGGTACACAATAGTATATCTTACCAATAAAATATCTAATACACTTACTTTTCTCAAACAGCCAGAATTTCGGATTGCTGCCAATGGTGTAGTGCTTGAAACAGATAAGAGCTCAAAAATAGTAAAGAAGTTGAAGTTCATAGGAACGCCAGAAAAAATACTGAGGAAAACTGCTTTCATTAAGGTATGGTATATGTTACTAAGTTTCCTTGTTTTGCTTGTTACATACTGGTAGATTTTGGTAGTTTCATTTGAAAATTATATAACATAACCTGAATTATACACTTAATGCTTTTATTATTTTATTTTTTTAGAATCCTCACCTTTGTATGATAATCTTCTTACCCTTACTTTACTCAGTTCATAAAAGGATGTTCCATAACTATTTTCTATTCCATTTTGAAGACAACATATCTTAATGTACAAGGTATACCGTATGTAAAGATGTAAAGTAAATCTCACCTCACCGTATTATGCACAAAAGTTCCTTTTGACCTATTAATTTATATTAACAACTTTAAATTTCTCTCTTAAAAATAGCTAAAGAAAATAATAATTCAATTTGTAGAAAAGTAAGTAGGAAAGAGGGGAAGATAAGAATGGCAGTGTGAGATTGAAGAGGGAGGATGGAGTTTTTATGGATAGGTAGACAGATTGATAGAAGAAATAGCATGGTTAATGGCATAATGTGTTTTTATATTTCAGGACATGTTTAATTCAGAAACAGAAGTTGCAAAGTTTGTAGGAGCAAAGGTTCAGACTCAGTCAGGTATCCGTGGAATCATCAAGAAGTTCAAAGGACGGAATGGATTGTTTCGAGCAACATTTGAAGACATGATTAAAATGAGTGGTAAGATTTTAGAGTACTCTAGCTACAAAATCATTCTGTATTGAAATATCATACTTGACATATTTTACTTACATGTTTATCTTCACAGCAGTTTTTACTACATTATACTTGAATATTTTTCTAGTTAATGCCAAACAGTTAAATGACTCAGAGCAAAGGTGTTTACAGGTAAATGTTTATATTACAATTGTGATGATAATTTTCAAAATTATTTACAAAAATTGTAGTATTAATATTGTACCCTTGTTATTTGGTCCAAATCAGATGTTGTGGTACTGAAGACATGGGTGCCCCTGGAGCTGGCCCAGCATTGCTTCCCTGTGCGATCCCTTCTGCTGCCATCTAATGAGAAGGCAGCCTGGCAGGGCATGAGAACTGTAGCACAGATAAAGAAAGATAAGGGCATAAAAGCTTTGCCTAATCCAGATTCATTTTACACGGTAAGATACAGTGACACGAAAAGAAGGTATAGGATAAAACCAATGAACTACATGACCTGGAGAAATTGACAGAATGCATGTATCAACTCAAATAATTCAGTCATCCTTGAACAAAGTACTAGAAAATTCCACCCTGAGGCCTTTGGTTTGAAATTGAAGGTAGAAAGAGTAGGGTATTGAAAAAGGATTGTAAATACAGGTACTAAGTCTGTCAGTCACTCCTCTTCCCCTTCATACCATCTCTGTTGCTTTATTCCTCCATCCCACATCATCAGTGATTGACACATTTACAATTACATGGAAATTTTATAGTATAGTTTGGAATACAGTATTATGCATTCCTTCCTCAGGAAATTACTTCTCGTCGTGAGTACATCCCTCTGCCGTTGAGGGTGCCTAAAGATCTACAGAAATCACTTCCTTACCACCTTAAACCCAAAGTAACACCTAAAGCCCAGAAGGAGCAGCGAGTGGTAGTGGTCAAGAACCCACAAGAAGTTCAGGTACGTATATTCTCGTACTTTTCTATGGGTATTATCAATTGTTGTTGCTCTTGTTTCCTATTAATAATTAATTATTATTCATAGTAATGAGAAAGTAGCACCAGACCAGTAAGGCCTTATGGCATTAAGATAATATAAAAGGGGAAATGTACAACTGAGTAAATAAAGATCGTAAAAAGGGAAGTCAGCTCTGGAGGCAATGAGGCTAACCCCAAAACCCCTACTTGTAGATCTAGTGGTATATGATTTTTGCATTGTATGTTTTATTTATTTTTTTTTAATTTTTTTTTTGGACTATGGTAAAATGTGTAAATCTGATATTAATCCTCAATAACATTCTCCAGATGGATACCTTCATGAAGAGGTTGAAAGTAATGATGGAAGACAGAATTGAGAAGGAAGAGAGAGAAAAGACTAAGAAGAAACAGAAGTTCCAGAAGGACATAGCAGAACGAGAACACATGCGCCTGGTGAGAGAGAAGCGTAGGAAAGCTGCCATCTGTAAATATAAGGGTAAAAAGTCTGGGTCCAAGAGTGTAGTGTGAGCCTGAAAATTAGAGCAAACATGGTCAAATTGAGTCATTGTTAAATATTCTTCCATGTATGGTATGATTTGTTCTTGTAGTTTTCTTAATGCTGACTTGTTATGAATGATTGTATATTTAAGTTATCGAATAAAATATTTTCTTGAACCTTGTTAACTTTTACATTTCAACATTGCATTCTTAGTATCCTGTCTGCCAATACTTATTCACCAGAAGAAAAAGTCCAGTCACTTTTATAAAAGACTAGGTCAGATAAATTGGATATGGAGACAGGACAGCACAAGCATACCTTATTTCCTGCATGTTAAAACAACTACTAGATAGGTAAATACAACCAGGTAAATACACACACCATTTCGAAACATCCAGTTGGCCACAGAAATAAGAAACACACATGAGCATATACAGTGGAGCGATATTAATTGAAAAAGTAAGGAAATATAGGATTTCCGGCATCCCAAATACCTCAAGAAGTTGGAGGATTGAGGACACACAATCCATGTGTGATAGGAAGTCGAGCAACTCACCAACTGATTAGCTCCAGGTTCGATGTAGGAGGTATTTGAAGTTCAGTATTCAGAAAATAGTATCAATGTGATATGGCCTTTAACCCTCACATGGTGGGCAAGTAAGTCGGAAAAATGACAAAACCCTTTATTCAACTGACCTGAATACTTTAGTTAAAAACTTAAAAGTAAAACTGAACTGTGAATCATATAGTACCGTACTCACCCTAAGCTTTCCGATGCGCCCTCATACAGCAGGATAGGACAAGTGGATGAAGTACAGGGATGATGTAAAGTTGAATGTTTCTGCTGGCACCAGAGCAGGAGAGGTGTGGAGTAGGGTATGGAGGGGACAAGGGGATGGTAGTTGACTCTGTGCTTGGTAGTGAGCATAGTGACCGTCCAGTTGCTGTCATATTTCCTTTCTTTCTCGTCTGAGCAAGCATTTGTCAAGTTTTATAGTCAATATTTTAGGTCTCGTACAATTGCAGCAAGGAGTCACTTTCTTTTACTTGAAAATTATTAAGGTGTAACGGTTGTTACTGTGTAGTGAAGATGTTGGTTATGCCTGCTACAAAGGCAATCACTCTCTCTTATAAATCACTTGCCAAAGCACGTAATTTCCCACTCTGGGATAACTTATCCTTACCATGTTTATGAGATGTGGAGTGGTACGGTTGGGTACCAGAAGGTAGAAGGCTGAGCAGGGTCAATGTTTCCTATACGTATGCTGTACACAGAGTCACAGACTGAGGCCAAATCATGTGGTTAAGAGAGATAAGGTGTATAAAGTACCACCTCAGAGTTATGATAATAATAATTATGACCCTTTTGATCAACAGACATGATAGTGTCTCAGAAGTTAAAAGAGAGTATCAGTTGTCAGACAGCTTCAGAACTGAAAGCTGCAATTAACCTCCACAGGGCAGGTGACTACATGTGGCAAGCACGTATTAGAAGACAGGTGACGCCATATGGCGTGAGTTCTCCTGCCAATGATTCATATTAATTTGCATGCCCAATGTCTTCATTGTAACTAGAGGAACACATAAGGGTTGTCCAAGCAAACAGTGAGAGGTGGTGGCAGAGTGGATATAGTGACGGACTGCGAATGGCAAGAGCCCTGGTTCGAGTCCACGAGAAAACGTCTGGGATTTTTCCGAGGTGATCTGATGGGTCCAGCTGTTCGTCAACTACCCTGGCTACGCCAACACGTCAAGAAAATACCCCCTATATCGTCGTCAACTCACAACATAGAAGATGCCAGACCATATTCCAAGATGCTGTGAGTGACGGTGTAGCTGCTCTCTCCTGATAGTGACGTGTACAAATAAGGTGTCGTCATCTTATAGTGGGGCAGAAAAGAAGCAACGGTACCATCACCACCACAAAGCTCCACTGTCTCATCTAGTGTGACACCCAATAATCTCGGGGCCTCGCAAGAGTCACAGGCTACTGACAGCCTACAGTCCCGAGGTTGAGGTATAGAAAAAGAAGGAAAAAAAAAAATGGATAGGAGTAACCAGCACAGGAGCGTTTGAAAAATAAATAAATTTATACCCATACTATCATCAGGTGGTTGAGAATTTCCCTTTTCCTGTTGTACAGAGGGGTACACTGGTAGAATCTGTGAATAAACTACATGGTTTTCCTTCACCTTTTTCCCTCATTCATTAACACATATGTACAGTACAGGGCAGCAGTACTGTAACAGCCAAACAACGTATAATTCAACATACTACCATTCAGACATTGTTGATTAGAATTATCCAAGGAGGTCGTCCTCCAAGTTAGTACCGTATGCACAATGCTGTTACACCCTGTATTACATCTTTTGCTTGGCCTTTGATAGTTAATGTTGACATCATAAATCTTGAGTGAATTAAGGCTTAAGTAAAGTGGGACATTGTAAAAACTGAGACAATGAGTAACTAAAGACGTGAATTGAGTCATCGAGTCATCTGTGGCAATAAGTAGACTGGGACACTGAGGGAAATATGACATTGGGTAAATAGATATTGATAAATTGAGCAAATTAAGGCATTGTGTGTAAACTTGAGATTATTAGCTTTATGAGATTAAATCCTAGAGCCCCGGGGCAGAATGGCCTGCCCCACAGATCCCCTGTACGCTCTGGTCGCAGTGAAAAAACAAATTAAAATAAAGGAGGGGCTGGCCCTATATGCCTGGGCTACCAAAGCACATCCCGGGGAGATGGGACCACAGCTTACTGGACCAGGGAGTCTGGGGGCCTCCAACTGCCAGGGAGATTGGGGGGAAGGTCTTTGATCCCACAGCCAGTGCTGTGGACCCCAAGTCCACATTACTACAAGTGGGGCCGCACCTTCCAGGAGACCAGCCCTGAAGGGACCATAAGGATGGAATGAGTGTAGACTGTTGCATGCAAAGGGATAATGCACCCCTGTGTGCTGGCGGTCCACATAGCAGTGAGAAAAAAAAAAAAAAAAAAAAAAAAAACTCAAGTTGCAGTACACCTCACGTGGATTTTTATTCCATGTGGGCAGATCTCATCAAATCCACTAGAGTGACCAGATCCTACAACAATCTTTATTCTAGCCCTGTGGGGGATAACTAATATTCACAAAGAATAAAGTCAGCCCCCCTGGGCAGCCTCACTGTACCTTATGTTACATTGTTCCTGTCTTCCATCCTTCCTTATCTCTTCACCACATTACATGCAACTTAGCCCTCCCACCCTTCTCTCCAAACACACTCCCTTCCACTCTCCCAATCTCTATCCTTTTCCTTCTCTCCCACCCATTCATCCATACTTACTTTCTTCCATTCTGTCTTCCTATTTTCCCTCCTCTCCGCCTACACTTCCTTCTTCTTCTCCCATTCTTTTTCTTCCTCTCCCTCCACTATCCTATCCTTCTCCCACCCTCCCTCCTTCCCACTGTGCTTGCATGGACTGGGGTGGTGTAAGGGAGAGGGGAAGTAGGGAGGAGATTGTGTGAACTCCTTTGATGTAGATTACTTACTGTATGGTGCATTCTTTTAATACCAGACACGTTCCTTTCGGGCGAGTAAATGTAGTCTTTCTTATAACCTACCTACAGTATACAGTATTATGAAATTTCTTTTGTAATGTTAATGAGATTATCATTTAAAATGCTTTGATTTTTCAACAGTGAAAGTAAGATAACGGAGATCAAAGGAGTGACTTCAATGCTAACCAAAGGCTAACTGACATTTATCTCATCAAATATATGTACACCATATTTAGCGATGGTTTTACCAGACTAGTTTTGGGCTCATTGTGAATATTAATACCCATACTTGATAATCTTCCTTCCCTTATGTTAACTGATAACTCAGGCTTGTTTTCAAGAGAGGTTTTAATATATTAAAACAAGAATGTACTAAAACATACATAGCTATTCAAATTCATATCTGCAATAACAATATGCATCAATTTTTGAGAAATGGAATGAGAATTCACTCTGATATTAATATAGATCAACTGAAACTTTAAGAATCAGCCACTATCATTAACTTCTGATGTTAGTCAAGCTTCCAAAACTAAAATTAGTTAGGTCAAACTGATAATATGCAATGCCTGCCATTCATGATTAAGAAAGGAAATATTTTAGTTAAAAGATTAATATGTTTATATAGGTATCTTATAACTATATATATATATTGTACTTCTCTAAATATATAATAAAAACACTATCAATACAAACAAGAACTATTGGTGCTGCACAATTAAATGATTTACTGTACTTAAGATATGCTCAAGTCAGTAATAAAACTCACAAACCATAACATAATTTTCACAGAGTAATAAATTAGTGACATCTAATTAGCAATAAACACAGACTACACTTATGCCAGAACATAATGATTAAATTCATATACAATCACTCATGCCTAGAGTGTAAAATAATTTCAATTTTTTTTAAATCTTCTCCGACTGGTACTGTATATCTTTTATACTGCATGGCTTATAAAATATCTTATAAATACTCTGTTTTGCTAAATGTGAAGGCTGAATCATACTGCCAATATTTCAACCATTTACATGGCAATATAGCCCATATAAAATATTACTTCCTTAGCCATCCATCCATTATTAGTCTAATAAAGAACATCTGTCAACATTCTAAAAATACATGTATGTCCAGAATAATGTATTCAAGGAACTGTCCATTTTCATATTTGATTATAATGTATGTATATGAAATTAAACTACATATTCCACTTTTAATTTCAAGTAGCTAACAACTGTTTATCTGGTGTCATAACTGTGGTAGGATTACTGAGTTCAGGTACTGTCATCCATTCGAAGTTGCTGGATGCCTCTGGACACTGTTTCCAATTCTCTTGGTTTGGAGGTGAGAATCAGACCATCATCCATGGAAGCAGACAAGTTTTCCATGCTTCGAGATCTAACTAATATGTGGTTTGCACAACTGCTATTTTTACTACTATTACTCGACTTAACACTACTATAACCGCTGCCATTTTTGTTTTTACTAGTTCCACTACTAAGACTCGTTGTTCGAAGTCTGTAAGACCCACTTGGGTTTCCTGAGGCTTCACTGATACTAGGTGGAGCAGTATTGCTGTCATATGGATGAGTTCTCAGTCGTCTTCTTCGTGCAAAACAACATTTGTACACTCGCTTAGCAGAGCGGTCAACGATTCCATGACATGGTAATTCATAACCAGCAGTAAAGCTTGTAATAAAAGCAGAGTTCATTTTTAGTATTTGAAAGCCTCCAATATTAGTGTTTTCCTTCTCTGTGGAGTGTGATGACCCAGAGCTCTTGGAGTTTCTTTGATTGTCCCAACGAGATGTTGAAGGTCCTGCCTGGTCCACATTCAGTTTCTCCATGCTGTCCCTCAGGCACTCATGTAAGTACTCCTTTCGACTTGTCGTAGTAGTACTTAACATACCTAGAAATATTTAAGTACTGCAAAACTTCACCGACATTATGAAACCTTCTCTTTTAATACATTAGTGTTTCCTTTTTTGAGTATCGTCATCATCAAAAAAAGAAGTTTCCTTCTTTGAGAAAAATGTAAAATTCAATCAGTTTTAGAAATAATGATAAAGTTTTGCATGTTGGCTACTAAAAAATTATAAACTTACCCAGGTCATCCAGAGCCTTATTGATACGAATTACATCGTACACTTCTCCAACACCTTCACTGTTCATGGTGCAGCCTGCAAAGAAATTATTAAAAGAAACATTAACAGCCCCCAACAAAATGTTACACATTACCAGTACTGTATTATCTTTGTCACAATTATATTTTGGCATCACTGAGTGTATTGTCCAGTTAGTATCTGTTTTACCAATTACCTCCATGTCCAGCACACACAACCTACTGTATGCCAAATATATGTAATTCAACAATCTTGACTTAAATTTTAGTGCTTTGCTTCCAACCTTTGGCCTAATATACCACACGAGTTACCAACACCAGTAAGTGCAAAGATACTGTGGTTACTCCAGGAGATTCAAAACTATTACTACCGGTAAGTACCAGAGGCTAACAAATATAATATCTGATAAATTCCAAAGTATAGGTATCTATATTTATATAGTTCTTGGTATTATATGAAACAGAACACTTTTTTTCAGCATCTATCTTTTCTCTTTTTCTGATACTAATCAAGCCAAATCTTCACAGAGATACCATACCAATTGAAATTCCATATTAATCTTGTAATCATATTCTGAATAATGAGGTTGAATATCCTTTTAAAAATCAATTCAGTTTACCTCTCTACCCACAATTACCATCAACTGTGCTAGGCCAGAATTACTATAATTATACATTTCACAAATTCACAAGGCTCCCAGTGTGGTGATGTTTCAAATTTGTTCAGTTGTTTAGTGTAAACCAGGTCGGGTACAAATATATTCTCAAACATCAAACCTAAGGCAATATATGGGCGCTTGTCCATAATGTCTTTTCCACTCGATGTTTTCAGAATGCAATATTTTATAGTGTTTTTATGAATCTGTTGTTCAAATCCATTGCAAATGAGTGTTTTTGGAGATATCGTCCCCCCTCCCCCCCAATCTAAAAAACATTAATTTTCGCCAGATTTAAACTACATATTAGTCTGAAAAAGAGCATAACGCATCAAATAGAATTAGGTAGACCTGACCTGACCTATCCTAATCAGGAGCGCAGTATACTACCAGGACCTAACCTTAGCAATTACCGGGACCGGGATATAAACACTCAGTGGCCATCTTAAACTGGTATTATATGTACTATTATTATTAAAAAAAGACCAGACACACAAAGCTGGGAGAGAGGACCCCAGCCCCATGAATCCAACCTAAAGAAAAGAAGATAACATAGAGAAAGAAAGGGGAGTAGTTAGCTCAATAAAAACATATTAACGTTAGCCCTACTCTTGAAGCCAGAGTTGCAGTGTTTTGAATGGGTGGATAGAGCGAATACAAGCCTTATTACATGTGGGGTAGCTCTCTGATGTCTGTAACACTCCGTGGGCACGTAAAAAGTCTAAACTGGATTCGTTATTCCCAAAACATCACTGAAGAATATGTTCAGGGACAGACAGACGGACTCGGTACAAAGGGAAGCCATTGTAATGAATTTGCAAATGAGGAGCATTAATCAAGCACACTGATTGGCCGTCTGCACGCAATAATACACAGCCAGTGGGGTAGAAATATCACAATTGACCGGATATGGTCGCTGTACACTCCACGGATAAAGAAAAGTTGAATCAATTAAGGGTAGTTGTATTTTGAAAACTATGCATTTGCAACGGCAATAACCTATGAGGAAATCACATACTTGTACTAAGAAATGTATCTAACAGAATAGAATTAATGGCAGTGATTATGGACAAGCACCAGTATAATACCAAACCAAATTCAGGGATATCCTTCATGGCGACCAGCTCGATTGTTAGCCATTCAAAATAATTATTAGTCCTGTGGCAATAATATTCATGGTTTTCAACTCCAAACACCCACATTCTTTACACAGGAACATAAGATGCTTTAGAAGACCAGCCAATATGTATACAAAATCATACTTTATTGTCCACTTCAAAATACCGAGTACCGAGCAATGGAGTAACTAACTTAACTAACCAATTACAATCCCTTACCTAACTACTGTACAAACTTCTCAGTGTTCCCTTTCACAAGACGAGTCATCCATTCCTTCGGGTACCTGTCACTTTGGCTTGTGTGATCACTGTAAATTAGAAATGACAGTACTAAGTGACAGGTGAGCTGGGGCCAAGTGACAGAAAGGCCGAGTGAGGACGAGGACGGAACCAACCTCTCTGTTCACTTTTTTATTTTTATTTTTACACCTATTATATTCATTTATAATAATTAAATACCACCCTCTATAGTTAGAATGACCATCTATGTATTACTTAAAATGGCTATGTGATATCAAACCTACCCGTGAGCTAAATGAAAGGGAAGAAATGGTTCAAGGCCACCATGTCAATCAGCTGAGAGAGTAAACAACATGGAGTAAACAACAACCCAGAAGGGGGCGCGTCCATATACCCGCCAAATTTGACTTTATATTTTATTAATGAACACTAATTTAAATATAACTAATGCATGTAATTGATGGTATAAGTAGAGTATTTTATTTTATTTTCATACCCGCCAAATTTGACTTTATATTTTATTAATGAACACTAATTTAAATATAACTAATGCATGTAATTGGTGGTATAAGTAGAGTATTTTATTTTATTTTCATACCCGCCAAATTTGACTTTATATTTTATTAATGAACACTAATTTAAATATAACTAATGCATGTAATTGGTGGTATAAGTAGAGTATTTTATTTTATTTTCATACCCGCCAAATTTGACTTTATATTTTATTAATGAACACTAATTTAAATATAACTAATGCATGTAATTGGTGGTATAAGTACACTATTCAGCATTTTTTTTTTTTTTTTCATTTTTCTTACCCGCCAAATTTGACGTTATATTTAATTAACACCAATTTACTACAGCTTTTTTTTCATACCCGCCAAATTTGACTTTATATTTACTGAACAACAATTTAAATGTATGCAATTGGTGGCATAATTGCAATATTTTTTTATTAGGTGGAAATAGTGTGATACATAATAATCAACCACAGCCATGAAATACAATAGCCTACTACTTAATAATTTTCCTTTCCACTTGGATTTACCTCCAGCATGGAGTGAATGTCGCCCCAGGCCTTCTTTTTGCCCCAAGTTTGCTCTGTTCCAGCCAGTTTTAATGAAGGGTGACTACTCGCAACCCTCATATTATTGCTTTGATTTCTTGTCCAGCCAAAGATTTATTTTTATTTTTTTATCTATCCTTAACTATAAGATTTATAAACACCTTACTTTTCAAGATCTATCCGATTATCAGCACTGTTTCCGTCAGGGCCGCTCTATTGGTGATCTTTTATTCATCCTCTCCGATTCATAACCAAATCAAATGTAATAAAAAAGAATAGATTTCAGCACAAAGCTTTAATTAACTTTCAAGCTACTGTCATACAGTTTTTATCCTTTCCACTGCACCTCTGTTCTCCAATTTCCTTTCTGGCCTCTTTATAGCTACTGTTGTAGGAAAGGCCCAAGGCTATCAACTGCGGTAGGCCTACTCCTCAGAGCAATGTCATACCACTTTTTATCCTTTGTTCAAAATGTTCCTCAAATCTTTACTATGCTATGCTCTCTTATCTATCAAGAGCTCCTGAAACCTCATCCCCTAGGGAAGTAGCCATGACAGAGGGCACAAGTTCTCCGTTCCTATTCATCCACACTTTACCCTATTGACCACCTCACACTCAACACCAACTAGCTTCACATCCAGACCATATCTCTCATTGCTCTCCACATACCTAGTGAAGCCAATACTGTATATCATGAGATGGTCCAAGTCCTCGGAATCTAGCTTCCAGAAACCAGCAGCCAGTCTCTTACATATTATTACCTTAACATTTTGTAGTTAACTTGGATCTATCAGTCACATGACGATACCTGCTGAATATTGAAGATGCATGTGCTGTAGCAAAGATGTGTGTGGTTGTGAAAATATGTGGTAGTAGCAGAGGAGGGGGTAGAAGCCCACGAAGTGGGCATAGGTTGACTTCACAGAGCAGCAGCACATTTCCTACTAACATTAGACATGCTACATACCCTACTAATATTACCTGATAGCAAAGTAGACTGAGTATACAGGCTGTGCATCCCACACTGCCAGTATTGGTGTTTAGCCCTTAGTTTTTCAAGAACAGTTAAAGTAGTGTCCTCATACCCACCAGGAGGGAAAGCAAATCTATTGTTACCATAATAACAATACCATCATTGTAATTTATTTGGTACATTTACAACTAAACTACTGATATAATACATTGTAAACCCTGAATCTAAGTGCTGTACAGTACAGTATTATTAACTATACTGTACACATCTAGTTAGGCAATGTAATACTCCAGTGGCCATGTGGTCACGAAGGTACAGTTGGCAGCAAAAGTCCTGTCAGTATATGTGCCAAATCCTAAAGTTCAGTGTGGAAATATAATGTTCATAGGCTCATAAACTGAAGAACCAGAGAAGTTTATTTATTATAATTTTCAAGAAGTGCTGAGAGAGGCAACCAGATTTTTGGTGCCGACTACATATAATCATAATCTTCTTAGTCGACCCATAGTTTTTGCAAATATTTACACAAAAGGCTACAACGATGCCTCAAGCTATCCTACTCAAGGGTGTACAGGATTGGCTACTTTTTTTAGATCATTAATCTAAGGAGTGCAGCTGACCCATTCCCAATAGCGGTACGGCATGACTGAAAACCTTCTGGCTATTTTTAAGAGCCTTGAACCTACATCATCTTCATCATCAATACCCCATTTCCAATTTTTAGCCATGTTTACTGAAAGCAAAGAGGCTAGTGTCAATAGTAGTAAAATCCAATAATAAAGACTGACATAACATATTATTTAGTAATCAGCAGCATTAGCAGCCAGGTAATCCTTTCTCCCAATGCCTGCTGCCTGCTTGTTCTGCATTGCCTCCAGACGCGGGCAAGCAGTGATGCGATGACCAAGGCCACCACAGTATGAACATCCACGCTCATCCCCTCCCACATCTTCGAGGGCAGCCAGTAGGTCCTCCTCCCCACCTCCAATTATTGTTAGGAAAGGAGGAACCTGTATAAAAAGAAACAATTTTCAGTATTATAAACACAATGATAGGTACTGCATTTTCCTTT
The DNA here is from genome assembly GCA_033782935.1 of Petrolisthes cinctipes. Classification (NCBI taxonomy): domain Eukaryota; kingdom Metazoa; phylum Arthropoda; class Malacostraca; order Decapoda; family Porcellanidae; genus Petrolisthes; species Petrolisthes cinctipes. The sequence continues at coordinate 28,699 of JAWQEG010005892.1, read as the reverse complement.
AATTGCGATTTACAGTTGTTTTATCAGAAGTCTGGACTGTAGGAAGATCTCATGAATATTTTTCTTGCATAGTTTTGCCCCATTTTCTGTCTGAAAATGTGGGTAGCTCTCTGACAATTAATCTTAATAATACTTAGTTAAAAGTCTCTTCAATTTTGTACTTACTACATTATAACACAAGAATGTACCATATAATTATTTGTATCATCAACAATATTCCACTTACCATCCCTGAGTGGTAAGTGTTAACTTTTTCTGCCTTTTCCTAACCAAGAAGGAATCATAGGTTTAATAACAATGAAAAATATGAATTTTGAATAATCTTCCTTTACTACTAATCACCAAGTGGTAAAGCTGTAAGAAATCATAAACTTAAAAACAAGAAAAATGGGAATATTTTCAGAAAGGAATGTTTCCATAAAATAAAATGTATATATATCTGATGAATTCATAATGAGGTCTGGTGCTATTACAGATCTGGTTGCATTTTAATTATGCCAGTTATGTTGTGAGTAAAAACAGCAAATTAAGGACATCCAACCTACCTTTTGTGAGGCTTCAATCAAAAGATGCTTGAGGTCCAACAAGACAGATTCATCATTAGCCTTATTCACAAAGGTGGTGGCAACACCCTGCTGGCCAGAACGACCTGTTCTGCCAATACGATGGACATAGTTTTCTATGTCATCTGGCATGTCATAGTTGATAACATGCTTAATTCCTGGGAAATCAAGACCCTTAGAGGCCACATCAGTAGCCACTAATACATCCTTGTCACCTCTCTGGAAATAATAACAAAGATAAAGCTTTACTATACTGTGAATAAAAACAATGGACTTATTGTTACTGGCATTGAACAAACATTATGTTTACTCTATTAATAGATAGTGTATTTTCTCTTCTCTGTCATTAAATCCTTTCTGCTTTTCTAATATTGATTGCATCCAAGATTCAAATGAAAATAAAGTGGTACAATGTTCATCATCTGGAATACTAACCTGGAAGGCTTGGACTGCAGCTGATCGCTCCTCTTGGTCCTTGCCTCCATGGATGGCAGCAGCTGTGACGCCCTTCAATAGTAAATACTCCTGGATCAAATCAACGTCTTGTTTCTTCTCAGCAAAGATGAGGACAGGAGGAGGAGTCTTGTCCAAGCAAGTCAGGATGTGGGTCACTTTGGCTTCCTGAAGAGAGAGAAGACGTGTAATTACGTCCTGGCAATAACCATGGATTAAGTGTAATTTTCTAAATTCTTTAAGTGTTGAAATGAGGCCATAATTTTTTACAATGACATTTTTTATATACAAAGAGTATCAGCAACTTAGGTAATGTTACCCTGAACATTTCTCGAGATACCTTAAACATCATCATCATTTCCTGTTCCTAAAAGATTTTCTCATAATTATTTTTAATGCAGTACTGAGGAAAGCGATAGGGGGCTCAAGAGTTTGGTGGTAGAGGTATTCTCTCCCTCTTTTCCTCTTCCACCACCACCACCACTACTGAAGTTACAGAGTCAGTGCACCCTCCATGTTTCTATCCAGGCACACTCTATCATAAATATGCCATTCAAGGTCCTGAGAACTTTACCCATTTTATTTTTCTCTCCCTCTCTCTCTCGTTCTTGGCTTCTACTGCCATTCTCCCTCACTTTATACTTATAGAAATGTGTCTTTCTTTTAAGTATTATTATGTAAGGATAGTTGGTGAAAATGTGTATTCTTACCATAATTACGGTATTTGTACACCAGGAGTAACTACTCTATATTTTTATTTTGAGTACTCCACTACTGTATTTGGTAAATATTTTACCTGCTTGACATACTCCACTTCCTGCACCACACACATAGAAGCAGCTCCTGCTCGGCCTACGTTTACTGTTACTGGTTTCACTAGAGCAGACCGAGCAAAATTCTGGATCTTCTTTGGCATGGTTGCAGAGAAGAGTAAGGTCTGTCTCTGTGCCTTGAAGTAGGAATATATTGTACGCACGTCCTCCTCGAAGCCCATGTCAACCATCCTATCAGCCTCATCCATTACCAAATATCTGTTACAAAGTAAAATGTCATTATTAACTACTTCCTGGTAACTATATAGAGTATTTCCTGACTGATAACATTATTGTAATTCAAAGAATTATTCATATATCTATTACCAAAGTAAAGACACCAAACGAATGACACAAGAATCAAGCATGCAGGTGGATTTTCATCAAGTGAATGAACTCAAAGCAAACATGTGCTCACTGGCTATATTTTACCATGTTTTCTTTTTAAAGGTGAGGCCAAGTTTCTATTGTATTCTACACTAAACTAGCAATGAGGATTGTAACTGACTCTAAAATGTTTGTCTATGATTTTTCACTACATATAAATTATCTCAATATATGATGAACTGTTTACACACCATAGTCCTAATGCCACTCAGCCAATATATGCACTCAAACTTTAGTTCCATGATGATGAGCAAAGTATTAATAATACTTTGATATTCTTAATTCTAATTTATTGTAGGGCATAACATTTTACTTTAAGTATAGTGAACACTTAAACCGAAACTTCAGTATACAGTATATCTTTAATAGTCAAATCAGTATTTTGATATACAGTATTTCACACTTATAATTTCCTTAACATGTGGTTAACCAAAGTTACACTGTGTTTCAACATTAACAAATTTGTCAAAGTACACTTCATATAATTATATCATCCCACCTGCAGACATCAAGGCGTACCATCTTCTTGTCAAGCATGTCAATGAGGCGGCCAGGAGTGCAAACCATGATGTGGACACCTCTATGGAAGATAGGAAAGAGACAAATTTCAGTCATCAATGAAGTGCTTGAATTAGTGGGAAATTGAGACAGTCACAATCACAAATCAAGTGGCAAAACAATCACAGATACAAAATACAAAACATGCACAAGTTTAAAGTAGCAGTCTCCTCCACTTCCACGGTTATCACTCCACCGTTGTCAATGTGTGGACCCTATAAGGTATGAACCTCCCGTTTCAACTGTATTTCAACTGCATGTATTTTTATCCAAAATACATGCCAGTACAAATCAGGGGGAGGGTGATGGAGGGGTGAGGGCTTGGGAGTGGTGCGGTGTTTTATGAAGGCACGGTATAAGTGTATTGCAAAATATACACGACAGTATATTTGGTAAGTTTAAGAGCCACAGAAATGGAGAAAACTATTTTTTCCCAACTTATATAATAATACCTGTATACAGTACATATATATCAAGCACAAGTTCTTTTGCTTCATCCATTCTTATTCTTCACTTTCTTACAGTCACTCACCATATCTTACCATCTTTTCCTTGGTCTTCCCTTTTTTCTTTGCCCCTTAAAATCACTTTCATACACTTTTATTGCCTCTCTTGTCATTTTCATTCTTTCCACATGCCCATTCTTAATTATGGAAAATATATTGATAGGTAAGTGATATGCAGTCATTAAGAATTGGTGATCACATACTGCTTGATGATGTGGAGGGCAGTCGCTACAGGTTCTCCTCCAATGGCCAGGCATGTGCGGAGCTCCGGGAAATCATCTGCTTCAATAAACTTGCAGACGTACTCAATGTTGTCTTTGATTTGCTTCGCCAGTTCCCTTGATGGTACAATGATGAGTCCTGAAAAACAATATCTCACTCAATTCCATCTCCACTTTCTTGAACCATTAGGAACATAGTTTTAGAACAGATTTCCACAGAACTAACAAGCTGAAGAAAGGACTCACGAAATATAATGATTCCAAATGACACACAACTTCAGTTTTACTCTAAATCTATACTGTATTATCTTCTTTCTATTACAGGCTAGTACTGGTCTATTTTTCTACTTTACATTCCAGTATTTTCAATAGCAGTTATACTGATAAAATAATTGCCAATACACTATACAGCATGTTGGGAATTTAAGGAATACTTATACAGTACCGGTACAGTACATGTATCATAAAACTACTTACCATATGGCCCTTCATTGGTCATGAAAGGCATTTTTTTCTCTTGCTCTATACAAAACATTATGATGGGTAGGATGAACACCATACTCTTACCGCTCCCAGTAAAGGCAATACCAATCATATCTCGACCTTTTAATGCAGCTGGTATACCCTGCATCTGAAAAATCAAATATCATATATAAAATACTGCTTGAATTTAACAATATTGTTACAAATTTAATCAGATTTCATTACTATTTATAATCAATATAGGCTATTGCACATACAGTACATTGGTAACTATAGTTAGGTCTAATGTTACTCACCACAGGGACATTCTTAAGATTAAGTGGTTCATATCAATAGGTCACAAATAACTCTATATATCACTGTAAATTATACATGGTTTTGGTTCATGTACACAAAATGAGTTACCACAATCAAGGACATACCATAACAAAATACAGAAATGCATAGTGACAACAACAATTGAAATAGTACGGTACCTGGATTGGTGATGGTTTTTCAATTCCCTTTTTCTGCAAAGCTTTGAGGATGCATCTAGGAAACTTCATGTCAGCAAAGGATTTGAGAGGCGGAGGAACATCTTCACCTTCAACCAAGATCCTGGAAAAAGAATTTAGTAAGCAAATACATTATCTTCCTACACTATCAATCTATCTATAGCTCTGACGCCTTGTTCTCTCCGGGAACTCCCCCCAAGGGGGTGGCCACAGCAGAAGTGCCTTCAGTTCTCCCTGTTCCAACACTCCCTCCTCACTTGGTCAAGCCCCCCCCTGCCCCTCACATACTCTTCCACTCTGTTCTGCCATCTAACCGGCGGTCTGCCTCTCACACCAGGTCCCACAACTTCACTTCCATACACCTTCTTTACAAACTCCTCACCTTGCATTCTCTCTACGCTTCTCTTAAAATAAACTTGAGACTTTACATCAATGACAAAGGGAAGATCATTCACAGTACCATAAATGTATTGCTTTTGTTACAGCTCAAGTTCAAGTTCACATCATCATGTACAAAGTGTCCCAGACAACTGGCATCAGACAGAATTCTCTAAATCACCCTCTTCCAGGGTAAAGATCAAGGAGAGATTGAAGGACTATTGCAAGGTGATTCCAATATTTTGGTATTATCATAATTATGAAGGAGTTTCTTTCCAGCCCTTCAGTGTGTGTTGGGCATGTCATTCTCCTGGAAAGTGTGTTTTGTGATAGAATGGTGATGTTTTCATATGAGTTAAGAATGTACAGTACATGTAGACAAAGAATCCTCAAGGATAACTTAACGAGGTGAAAACATATTTACAGAAAATGTACCTACAAACCATTTCATGTCTGCACCTTAGATTTAAACTGAGGTCATTGAAGAAATGATGCATGGGAGATGTGGATTTTACCATGAGCCAATGCAAGTCCCAAAGGATTATATCTGATGGGATATTCCTCAGCTGCAGGCAGACTTGGTACTGTTGATATCTTAAACAATACTGCACAAAACTTATCGTGAATAAAACTGCTGATGACATTCTTCATATACGTTTAGTCTATTCCAGCCCATTCCAATATATTTTACAAACAGTGCAATGTATTTCTTACTTGTACTTGGCGCGGACACGGTTATGTCGTTTGGAGTCCATTGCCAGAACACGACGGGGTGGCCTCCATGCGGTCACTACAGGATCCTCATACTGCACACCTCGAGCCAACTCTGACACACCCATCAGTGCACGCTTCTCAGCCACTGCCTCCAAAAGTCGTTTCTCCTCACGACGCTGTTTCTCAAGCTCTGACTCCTTTCTTGCTGTTGCCGCACAAAACATGAACATTACAATATGATAAGCCATATGGAAGATGCTATAAAGTTCACAGTACTGTACTGGGTGTAAAACATTACATAAGGTAACTAAATCACTATGTTAATCAGCAGGAGAGCTTGATTATTGTGAAACTATGGCAGACATAAATTAATGTCAGATATCAGAGTTCATGTATCACTCTTATAATTTCTGTACCTCCTACCGAATTAAAATACACTTATATCCAACAGGAGCTTTAGGTCCATTGGGATAATTTGATGTACAGGCCCTCATATAAAGAAAAACACTCTAATGACTGACCTTCTGCTATCTTCTTGAGTTCTGTGTGTTGGTCTAACAAAGAAATGTTATTTTTACGAGCCAGTTCTTGGACATCTTCCTCTCCAGGACCTCCTTCTTTTTCTTGACCACTGAGTCCACCACTCTCTTCATCTTCCTGATTATCATTGGGAATATAAATAAAAAAATATATAATTATAGTACAGTATTAAGAATTAAGTTAAGGTTATTTACAAGCCTGTAGACCCACTGCTAGTAATTCCTGTTGATAAGCACTCCTCTTGATTTATACACAATACTGTATTAATCTAGTCAATATCATAAACTTTAATTTTATCTACTGAGGATTTAACTTCAAGCTTATATAGCATTCCTGTTACATTCATCCACAACTCACAAAATTATATACAATTCTATTGCATTTCTGTTACTGGTACATTAGGTATAACTTTTCCCACAAATAACATCAAAGTTAAGTCTTAGCTTCAATGACAAAGTTGATACTTTGAGTACTCTAAGGCCCCCTTCACACGACGCGACTAGGTTGGCTGTGTACAGAATCGCATTGCCTGACTCTTGGGTTCCCTTCACCTATCGCAGCCAGTGTCCCACAAAGGTATCATGGCATGCTTGGGCCCTCACAAAATGTGCTTAGCATAAGAATTCCACTAGCATCCCTTGAATATAAAGTGCCAAAATGAAACAGTATTATTATGTAACACTATACAGTACAAGCCATGATAATTATCTAGTACAAAATCAGTCATACAGTACAGGTAGTTATTACTTACCTGAGATATTTTCAAAATTTGTTTAATCTTTTGTTTTTTGCGCTCTTTCACTGGAATATATACATCATAACCATCTTCCTCCTCTTCACTCCCGTTTTCTTCTTTACGATATCTCTGAAACACCAGGATAATTCATTAGGAAAGGATAACATTTTTTAGAAGGTTCATACCATTGTATGAACTAAGGTTACTAAAAAAGGCATCTTCTCATTTCATTCCTCTTCATATTTAATTAATCTTATTTTGAAGATACAGTACAGGCAAACCTCTGCTAAAATGCATTTTGGCTTCATGATTCACATCAAAAGTAGTACGGTACAGTTTATGGAAGGACTGCTACTCTTCACAGCAATAAAATTTCTGGTTGCACAATTAGGCTATATTTTGTACTGATGGGAAAGAGTAAAAAATTTCAACACAGTAAATATCTCTGGCAGCACAATTTTTTAAACGAAGTGGGTCATAGCTATATTGTTCAACTTGACTTTGTGAGACACAGAGCTATATGCCTGAACATTCATGGTGCATACGATGGGGTGGTACCAGTACGATGGTTCCATAGAAATTATAGGTATTATTGAAGCGTTTATCCATAATCACTACCATCAATTCTTTTCTGTCAAATACATTTTTTAATACATGTATGTCATTTCCTCATAGGTTATTTCCGTCGCAAATTCATAAGTTTCGTAATACAACTACCCATAATTGATTCAATTTTCCTTAATCCACGGTGTGTACAGTGGCCATATTGGTGCGGACGGCCAATCAGCATGCTTGATTAATGCACCTCAGTTTCAACAGCCAATCAGTGTGCTTGACTAATTACAATGGCCTCCCTTTGTACCGAGTATCTGTCTGTCCCCGAACATTTTCTTCCGTGCTGTTTTGAGAATAATGAAGCCTGTTTAGACTCTTAACGTGTCCATGGAGTATAACTGAGGTCAGTTAACTGCCTCACATGTAATAAGGCCTGTATTTACCACCACTCTCGAATAAAAAGGTACCGTAATACCAATTCAAGATGGCCACTGAGTGTTTACATCATCCCGGTAGACTGCTAAGGTTAGCCCCCAGTAGTTTGCCCCAGTTAGGTCCCGGTAGTTTGCCGCGGTCGTGATTCGGTTAGGTTAGGTTAGGTCAGGTGAGGTCTACTTAATTCTATTTAATGCGTTGTAGTGTTTTGCAGATGAATCTGTTGTTCATATCAGGCGAAAATGAGTGTTTTCTGAGATTGGGTGGGGGGGGGTGACATCTCCCAAAACACTCATTTGCGACGGATGTGAAAAACAGATTAGTTAAAATAACACGATTAAACATTGCATTCTGAAAACCTCGAGTCGAAAAGACATTATGGATAAACGCTTCATTATTACCAAATTATATTATACACTTCAACCTAACCAAAAGTCCCGAGCATAATATTTAAGTACGTAGTTCCTTATCTGTGGATTATTAATGTTACTTATTTTATATTTTACCCTTCGACCTAACCAAACATCCTGAGCATAATATTTTAAATAGTTTTCTTATTTTGGGGTTATTTTAAGTTATAAGTCCCGAGCATTATATTTAAGTAGCTTTTTTAATTATAGGTTATTTTAAGATACAAGTTCCAAGCATAATATTTATTTACTTTTTTTATTTATGGGTTATTTACTCATTTAATATTATGGTAAATTTACAGAAGTAGTGGGTTCACTATATTGTATATTTTAGTATCATTACCCACTATTTTGGACCATTCTAAGACACTTTTCATCTATGGTGTTTCTCTCGGAGATGAGCCGTTTTCGAGATATGACCCGTTTTACAAACATAATTTGGAAATTAGTCTGACCTTACCTGACCTGACCTAACCTAACCTAGACCACAGCAGACTACCGGGACCTAACCTGGGCAAACTACCGGGATATAACCGGTGTAAACTATCATAAAGTGACCGGGGCAAATTCCCGGATGTGGTAACACTGCGCGACCCTAGCCAAGAACACAGGACTTCTGTAATAATACCAATATTATTCCCTTTAACTTAGCCTAACTTAACCAAAAGTCCCAAACATAACATTAATATTCATTCTTACCTTAATGGAGCTTGGGCTTGACGAGTCCATGTTGTTTTCAATTACAATCAATACCAATTATTATATTATATATTTTATTATATTATCATCCCCTGACTCGTGTTCTTGTCTCTCTGTGTGTGTATGAAGCAAGGATACGTGTGTGTGTGTGTGTGTGTATTCTCTTCTTAATTAATGTATTTTAATGTGATTTATTTTTTATCTTTTAATGTGATTATTTATCCTTATTCATTATCCATATTTTCTATCTTTTACAGCACATGGGTTTAATTGGCTGCTATGAGATAACAATATGAACTCTATTTCTCTATTAATAAGCTTCTTTCTAAACTAAATAGTAAATATAATCTTCTCCCCAGTTAACAAATAAATAAACACGATGACTGAACGTTGTTGTTGTTTAGCGAACTGGAGAAGAATACCCAAACATACTCAAATTAACCCAAACACACCAAAATCACAGTCATAATATCGTTTAATTAAATTGTGTGGATACTTTTGATACTTTTTACTCATTTGAAAAAATCTCCAAATATACAATAGTTAAGAAATTAATACTTCCGAATGTTTTATAAGTTGTCTAATGGTATAGTACAGTAATAGTATTAAAGGCCTCCATAGACTATCAATCATGCCTGTGCAAACTTGGTGGTTGTGATTGATGGTTTGCGCAAATGACTGAACATTATCCAACAGGCTTTTGGTCAATCACACCCACCCCTGTACAGTGATGTATGATAATGGGTTGATTCCACAGAGCTACAAATTGTAGCTCTGTGGTTGATTCCACAGTGGTATTGGTTTGTAGCTTCCCAACCAACCACACCTGTAAGGCTTCATTATTTTCCATAAGCTGAGTATCCACATTCACAAAATCTATCTAACAGTTAGATAATGATGATCACTGTACTGTATAGTTTACTCACCAAATTCATTAACTAATTCACCCATAAGTCATTTACACGGCTAACATTCTTTCGTTTGCTTGCTCAGTCTTCTTGCTAGTGTGTAGCAAATTTAAATGATTGCACAGTCAACTAGTTTGCGCAGGCATGAATGACAGTCTATGGAGGTCGTGTGTGGGTGTGATTGATGGCTTGCGCAAATGACTGAACCATATCCAACAAGCTTTTCGTCAATCACACGCTTGTACCGGTATGCATGATAATGTGTGCATGTTACTGCTCAGTTTTCTTGCTAGTGTGCGGCATATTTAAATGATTGCACAGTCACCTAGTTTACGCAGGCATGAATGATAGTCTATGGAGGCCTTTAGCAAGAGACTGAGCAGTAACCACACATTATCATGCATCACTGTACATGGGTTGTGATTGACGAAAAGATTGTTGGATATTGTTCAGCAGTCATTTGCGCAAACCATCAATCACACCCACACACGACGGTTATGCCTGAACAACCACTCAGTTTGTGCAAGCATGGTTGATAGTCTATGGAGGCCTTAATAAATATTTATAAACAAAGCATCATGCTCTCCTGAATTGTATATATCTATTATATATAATATATGTATATACCACTGCGGCTGGCCGCTGACTACTGAACGAACAACTCAACAACGACGACAATCGTCATCTCAGTATTGTTCTGACATTCGTACGGAGAGGTAACGCGTCTCCTGGGATCCAACACTTATATTTTATTTCCCTTTTGTGTGAACTTGGTATGATTTGTGCCAGTGCCTGGATTGTATAATGTGAAGGACTGTCGGTGTATGGAGCTTCTATTACTATAAAACCCACCACCACGTGTAAAAGGAGTATTATATTATTATCCACTACAGTCTACCAGCTGATTTCGACAGGTATGTATATTTGGTGATGATGATGATGATGGTGGTGGCTTTATGTATATCTTGTCCATTCTCCTCTCCTCTCTTTCATCCTTCAGATATTTTATTTATTGGTGTTGTATTCCGTATAATAATACCCCCCCCATTCATTTTTTTTTTCAAGGTAGTAATAACTAATAAGTTATCTGTGTGTCTTGCCACTTCTCTCCTCTCACCCTTCAGATATATTTAATTATTGTTGTTGTTTTCCGTATATTATTACCTCATTCATTTTTTTTTTTCAAGGGTGTAATTTTTTTTTTTTTTTTTTTTTGGGGGGGGGGTTCAAACGTGTCTATGTTATAGTGAACGAGTGGGTGAGTGATAAACTATTCAAGGCTATACACGAATGGCCACTTACTTCCAACACACACACACACACACGCACAGGAATCATTTCACACTTGATTTGGAAGTCCACTAACTAAAGAAATAGAAAAACAGGGCAGAACTGTGTAATAATATCGACTAAGGAATGACCACTTACTTCCAACACACACACATACACACAGGATACCCCATTTTCTCACTCGATTTGGAAGTCATATAGCTAAAAAATAGAAAAATAAAACCGAATTGTGACAGAGCAGAACTGTGGGTAAATATTGAAAGAATTACCGTTATTGCGTACGGTTTTTGTACCTTTATTACCCACTTATTTAGACCATTATAAGACTATTTTCTTCTATGGTATTTCCTCCACAAATGCCCCATTCCCAAGATAGGGCATTTTGAAATTAGCCTGACCTTACCCAACCTGACCTAACCTAACCTAGACCACAGCAGACTACCGGGACCTAACCTGGGCAAATGACCGTTGTAAAATACAGGAAATTACCGGGGCAAAATACTGGGACCTAGTTGGATCTGGCAACACTGCTACAAAACGGTAATTCTTTCAATAAATACCGAACTGTGTAATAATTTCGCCCAAGGAATGGCCCATTACTTCCAACAAAAACAAGCACACACACACACACACACACGATCCATTTCACAGTCACTTGTAGTCAATTTGGACGTCATAAAGCTAAGGAAAACAAAAACACAACCGAACAATGAGTTAGAGTAAGACTGTGTAATAACATCGTAGTCTATGGAATGGCCACTTACTTCCAACACAAACAGGATCCATTTTACAGTCACTTGTTGTAGATTTGTATTCCTGTGGCTATAAGAGAAAAAAACAATATTAATAACAGCCGAATTGTGACTTGCAGCAAGACTGTGCACTAATTTTGACTATGGAATAGTTGCTTACAACTATGGTTACCCACACACACACACACACACAGACGATCCATTTCACAGTCACTTGTAGTCGTCAGTTTAAAAGTCCACTAGATTAAAAAAGATAGAAAAATAAGATTGAATTGTGCCTTAGGGATAACCTGTGCACTTATATTGCTTTAGGAATTGCCACTTGCCCAACAAAAACACACAAATAGGATTCAATTTACACTTACCGTACTTGTAGTTGAATTAAAGGTCGCTAGATAAAGAAAGCAAACACAAAACCAAATCGTTACCGTACCTCTCTTACCAGGATGAGCTCCATTCAATGGGGAGCTCCAAACATGCCAACACGCCAACAGTCATGCATACGGCAGAACTGTTCAATAATTTCACCTAAAGAATGGCTACTTACTTCCAACATAGCCTATTTGGCTACACACACAAACAGTATATACCCAATTCACAGTCACTTGTAGTAAGAAAAAGAACCCTACAGTGATACAAGGCAGGTGTGTAATAATCTAGGCCAGCAAATGGCCACTTTTAGGTTCTTGAGAGTATAGTTTGTACAGTACTCTGAATATTAGTACCATGCTGTAGCGTACTATTATGTGGTAATTTATGCCATTAATGTAAATTCAGGGTACTGTATTTTACTGTAAGTGCTGGTAACTTGGTCTGTATGGTGTGTTTTGGTCAGTTGCATTTTTAAATCTCTCATATTTATTACAAATTTTATTGAATGGGGGAGGCCATTAGGTAGATAGTGTTTTCTTGATTATTTTCCCTTGATTGTTTATATGAACAAAATTGGCATGTGTAGTTTATAACACTACAGTACGACAGTACTTCATATTAAGATTGTCTTTTGGTAATTTCACCTTAACTGTTAACATGTGGCAACTTGGTTACTAGGCCGTATTTATTTTTATCGCCATTCTCTACTCTATAAGATACCATATAATACAGTAATGACAAACAAAGATCAGGTACAGTTAGGCTACTTAACTTATATACCTCGAGGTAAGCTTTATTGGTATACAGATGCTGGTGTGATCCTGGAAGGTTGTTAATCATTTGGTTCCAGAGGGATGGAAACATAGGATCCAGAAGATAGTCCTGGTTTGATCAAAGAAGGTTGGATATTTCTTGTAGGGCAGCTATGTGCAGATTAGAATCCTGGTCACGACAGGTATCTTGTGGTACGGACCGTATTTCATTACATGTTGAGGGGTTACCTTATACAAAATTAATTGATAAGGTTATCTGGTATATGTACTGTATATTCATTGTAAACTTCTTACTCTGTAAGTTCCCACATAAGATCAATCCCTCTCTACTTTGTATGAGCTATTTAGGCCTCCAGTATGGTATATCATGTACAGGACTGTACAGTAGAGGGTTTGGATATGTGGCCCAGTTACTGGGTTTAGTAGTTAATGATACATGTACTGTACTGTATATTGATGAAATAGGCTGGATGTGTAAATGGAAGAGTTTATAAATCAGCTTTTGATAGTGTCAAATCACGTTTTCCAATAAAATGGCTTGTATACTCTTGGTATATAGGCCTCAGTGGATTGGTAGGGATCATAATTATGTAACTAAGTTTTATCATTGTCCATTTTCTGTTTTAATTTCATATTCATCATGTAAGTATGTAGTAAGTTTACTGTCCTTTAACTTCTACAGCTTTTAATATGGACAATATTTAATTCTGTTTACAGTATCCTTAAGTTTAACCCTGTACGGTACTTTTAACTCAGTTTTTGAGCAGTGTAAATCTAAAGTAGCCCACAAAATGTTAAAAATTGCTGAGAATTTGTGTATATTGCAAAGTACTGTATTATTTTTCATGTACAGTATAGAGCAGGGATGCACAACCTTTTGGGCTCCTCGGGCCACATGATCAAACTTAAGACTCACTGTGGGCCGCAAGATTTATGTTAAGCAAAAATGAAGAAATTTTGGGTACTTAATGGTAAAAATATAGTACTTAATTACTTAATCCATTATGTTACAAAACTATGATTAATCCTTACCTGGCATAGCCTACATGACACAGTCTTCTTAATGCGATTTTTGACACTGTGATTCATAGACAAGCTTTTATATATTCGGTTGAAACGTTGTTGTTGTTATTTTTTACCATTTATTACCAACTAAGGGCCACCACAGGGTTGCTTGAGGGCCACATCCGGCCCGCTGGCCGCCGGTTGTGCATCCCTAGTATAGAGTGTCTCAGTGTAGGAAGCTTGGGAAAAGAATACAGTACCATGTATAACCTAGTAGTGGGATATATTTCGTACAGTAGCTACCGGTATGGTACTGTTAGCCTAATTACAATATTGTCTTTCAAGTCATGGAAATACTGGTAATGCACTAAACTTGTAGATAATTAAAATTTTCTAGTAAGCCTTCCTTTGAAGGAAATATGAACAAAATTTATTTTGTCATTTAGAGTACAGAAAATTAAAGGATAATTAATGAAAGGTCAAGACTATTCTACCACAGCCACACCATTGGAGGGAGTTCCTAGAGGATATGAGGTGTCAGAGTTATAGGCAAGTTAGCTAGATATACTGTACAGTACAGTATACTGTAGAAGGGTGCAGAGTGAGACAATCACTCTTCTCAAGAGTGGAAGAAAGTGTTCTAATTTAGTATTCAGTACAGGTGTAGGGAATGCTTAAAGAAAAGTAGAGTAATAAATTTATTTTAGGATTGGCAACCCATTTATAACCTGACAGTAATGGAATGGCTCCCCTTGCAAGTGATGACAAAGATGTAATTTTTTTTTTTTGGATTTTGGAACCCCCCTTGACACTTGGCCATTTAGCAGTGCTTCAGCAATGCTGCTCACATAGTCAGTGGCACTGCTAAAATTTATATAGGCCTATAGTTATCAAGAATGCTAGTGAAATATGAGTGATTGTAGACTTTAATAAATTATGGGGAGAAGGTGTACCTTTTGGGGAAGGGGATGATCAGTCTTGGTGGAGGTTTTTAGTCTCTGAATGCATACAGGGATCTTTGCTATCACCAGCAGGTCCAGGGGCTGATGGCCTGGAGAGGCTAGTATCGTCATTTATACATAATTTTGTATAGCCTGTCTACTTCAGAACATGCTGGTTTTTGCAATTTCCGAGATTAACCTGCACTAGAACCTGACTTGACCAATATAGCGAGGATCATTACGTTGCAAAATGTTATCATGATGCTCAGATTAATGTATGGTACCCATTTTATGTAACAACTTTGAGATATTGATTGGTTAAAATGATTGAGGGCGCTTTTCAGAGAGGGAGAGAGTGAGTGAGAGACACTCACTCACTGACTCGTTACCACACGAAGATGAGTATATTAGTAGACAGGAAGTTCTATGAGTCTTATAGTTAGATCTTACCATATACAATATTATAGGCCTACGGTTGACAGTCTTATTATAGCTAAAGGGTTTTACAGTTACGAAGGCAGTTCCAAATATTTGTGAGTCATTCCTGGAATATGAATTGTCAGCCATGGTTTAGTCTATTGTAAATGAAAGAAATAGCCTAACTGAATTCACTCATTTTCCCATAGAGATCTTATACACCAACCAAAAGTAATGAGTAAACTTAATATCGGTGGTCCATAGAAAATCCCGTTAGACCAACATCAATAAGTATTCCCGGTGACTATCAATCTAACCCAAAGTTGGGCTCTTGACTTGTGTTGTGTTACAGGAAGTCCAGCCAGAGTCCAGCCTACTACTGAGACGGTCTCCCTGCTGCTACTACTGTACTTGGCCTACTATTGGCTAGTCTTGTGTCACCCTGGCAGTGTTTGTGTAAGCAAAGCAAGCTCTCGTCTCGACCTCAGTCTGTTGTTTTTGTAGGGTACTGTTGGCACTAAACACTTTGATTGTAGTGATCTCTTATCCTCGGGGTGGTGTTAAGTACAGTAGGTCTTGTGTTGTCCCTTTGGCATTTGGAGTAATTTACAATTGTATTAAGAGGGTCATATGTTCTTTTGTGTGACTTCGAGGGGTTATTGATTCCTCCAAATTATGCAACAAAACGGATCCCCTACTCGTATACTGATGGTCTGTTTTCTGATAAAGCCTAGTTTGGAGGAATCGGTAGCCCACCAACTCGCTGAAAATAAATGATCCCTTTAATGATGAAGTGCTTTGATCTTCCGTCACTCTGTTGTTCCTCTTTCAGATCAAATCACCATAATACAAAAGTTGTATCTTGGTGATTTGATTATCTTGTATAGTTGATGTACAGTACTGTACTGTAGAATAATTTTATACTAACATTGGACTCCCTTCGGAGGTGTAGTTGATTGCTACGTGTCTTGTAATATAGTTGCATGATTAGGCCTACCTTCACATATATTCTTCCTGTATCGCAGCTATGGATGGAAATATAATTGTTGTCATGCGAGGAGAAACATTTGCCATTGATCTCGTTTAGCTTGGTTAAGGGGAGATTCTTTTGTTGGCTATGTCGTGTAACAGATCTTCTATTAATAGCCTACCATTGAAGGCATCTGTTTTCTGGTATAGTTACGAGGAATTAGCAGCCTTCCAATTTACCAACAAGAGAATTTCCCCTTAAGGTAAAGTGTTGTGTGATTTAATCTCTACACATCAAAACATTCCTGCTTGCCATTGGTTGTTTATATAATATTATAGGCATAGACTTAATACGGTGTTGGTCCCCTTTCGTATACACTACCGACGACTTTCTCTCATTTTAGACAATTTCCACCGTTGTAGTTGATAATGGCATCATTCTTGCTAGAGTAATGATACACTGTCTATATTTTCTGGTCTGATTCTTCCTTATTGTATATTATGACGTGGCATCTCCCCACGGGTGGTATCCTTAATTAACGTACCTGAACCACAGTTTCTCTAGGATTGTAGCCTATATATTACTGTGAAGTTTGAGTGGACCTACCTATACATGTGTTTTCCTCTGATTATCCTATCTGTTGATTCTACTAATTCTTTCTGTGGGTGTGTGGTTTGTGTCTGTAGCCAATATTAGTGTGTCTATATTGTTATGTTTGGCCTATTGTAGTGGTGTTGGTGTGTGGTGGCATCACTGGTCTGTCGCACACTTTCCTTGTTACCATCATTGTAGCCGAAAGTCTGAAATAAATTTTGTGTCAGATGCCGTCTTGTCGGTATTAAATAATCTGTGCTAGGAAGTCTTGATTTCTGTCACTGTCATTAATGTTTGATATCATACAACAAAATGTTGTTTACAACAGGACTATTATTTTAATGTTACGAAAATTGATGTGTAAAGCACTATGATATTAATGCGATGTCGCTTATTATAGATAAATGTATAGTGTTGATTACCAGTAGTATTATACTGATTATAGGCTATATAGTATAATACTACAGTAGGTACCAAGGAGTTAAAATATTCTTAATGCTGTAATTAATTGTTGCGCAATGCCAATACTGAATGATAGACTGATGGGAATATACGGTACGGTAATTATAATATCGTTATAGTTTAATTTTACAGTATCACAGGTACGATACTGTTCTTATGTAAAATAATTATTGCATACCATTTTAGGTGTACAGGCTTGCTGTGTGGTGATGATTATTGTGATTCTCATAATTAGTGAATCTTACTTTCCTTCTTAGTACAATTATTAGTGTACTAAATTTAATTGTGTGTGTGTGTGTGAATATGTTACAGATGTGGCTTGAAAACGAGGCGATAGCGGTATGGTAGTGGAGGGTGTGGATGTGGGAGTGGCGGGAGGTGGCAGCAACAGCGGCGGGATAATAGTGAATACCCTCGTCGATCACCATGGCCCTCCAAGTCCCGACACCTCCACGACCACCCCAGTCACAGCCATATTCTACACCACCACCACCGCCAACAGATACCAGCCACCCATAACCACCACACACACTGTAGTACCTGACGGGGAGCTAGGAGGTCTGAGCCAAACACTGTACTCCTCGCTGCGGACCTTCTATGAGAGAATGACCAACTATACAAGCTCATGTCGCGCCAACTGCTCGGGACGGGGGGAATGTCTCAACGGCACATGTTTCTGTCTGGTGAGTTAGTTCGTATGCATGTTTTCTCTGCTATGTGCTTATGTGTTTCCTACTTTCTCTTCTTCGATCTTCTCTACTTAATCTATCCGTTGTGTTTTCCTGCTGTCTCTTGTTCCATTTTCTCTACTACATCTATTTGTTGTGTTTCCATGTGTATCTTGTTCCCTCTTCTCTACTACATCTATTTGTTGTGTTTTCCTGCTTAATTATTATTTCTTCGTAACATCGACATCATTCTGGTAAGCATTTTGTTTACCCAATCACAGTTCACTAGCAAATGTGGCCAATGTTTGTCATCAGAAAAAGTTTTGTTGTTGTTATAATTATACCCTTCCCAGTCTGTATAAGTTTTTCGGGTTGCCATAATTATACAGCGTTTTTTTATTATAATTTTGTATTGCTGAATATAAAGTACACTGTATTTACAATTACTGTAAGTTTGTGACTAGTTTGGTGTGGTATTTTTTTTTATTGTCATAGCCTAATGAAGAAAATTTGCCTTGGTTTCCCTTCTCCGACCCATTCAGTCCGAAGACATTAAAAAACACTGCAAAGTACAGTTGCCTCCACTAATATAGTAACGAGCTCAGCGTCTGAGTGTTTGGCAAAACGTGGCACCACTGTGTTTGTGTACATAACATCCTTATGGTGGATAATATTGTAGGAGTTAGTTATGTCCATTCACTAACCACTACTGTGTACTGTAAACTAACACAGTGGTGCCACATTTCGCCAAACCCACCCAGACGTTGTGCTCGTTGCTAGTGGAGGCAAAAGTACACTCGCTGATCATACAATCTAGCTCCTTCAATATAGGGGTTGTTGTTGTTGTGTTTGGCAATATTTGGACTCGCTAACCTCCAATTATCTGACTACATCACGGTGTCCTTTAACAAGTGACTGACTGCATCTCAACACACACCCTCCTTTACTTCCTTCCTTCCTCTGTGACCTCGTTTCGTTCGCTTCCTCCTGAGTCCACTGTACTCAGGTGCTCGTTCCCACATTCACCTTCCTCCCTCTTCGGCTTTTCCCCTTCCTCACCTTCTCCTTTCTTCCTCCCTCTTCCCCTTCTCCTTCCTTCCTCCCTCTTCCCTTTCTCCTCCCTTCCTCCCTCTTCCCCTTCTCCTCCCTTCCTCCCTCTTCCCCTTCTCCTTCCTTCCTCCCTCTTCCCTTTCTCCTCCCTTCCTCCCTCTTCCCTTTCTCCTCCCTTCCTCCCTCTTCTCCTCCTTCCTTCCTCCCTCCCTCTTCCCCTTCTCCTTCCTTCCTCCCTCTTCCCCTTCCTTCCTCCCTCTTCCCCTTCCTTCCTCCCTCTTCCCCTTCCTTCCTCCCTCTTCCCCTTCCTTCCTCCCTCTTCCCCTTCTCCTTCCTTCCTCCCTCTTCCCCTTCTCCTTCCTTCCTCCCTCTTCTTCCTTCCTCCCTCTTCCTCTTCTTCCTCTTCTTCCTTCCTTCCTCCCTCTTCCCCTTCCTTCCTCCCTCTTCCCTTTCTCCTTCCTTCCTCCCTCTTCCCTTTCTCCTTCCTTCCTCCCTCTTCTCCTTCCTTCCTCCCTCTTCCCCCCTCTTCTCCTTCCTTCCTCCCTCTTCCCCCCTCTTCTCCTTCCTTCCTCCCTCTTCCCCTTCTCCTTCCTTCCTCCCTCTTCCCCTTCTCCTTCCTTCCTCCCTCTTCCCCTTCTCCTTCTTCCCCTTCTCCTTCCTTCCTCCCTCCCTCTTCCCCACCTCAATGTCACCTTCCCTCCCTCCCTCACCTAGAGCCATGCATAGAATAGCTCTGCCCTCCCGGCCCTCCCTCTTCCCAGCCCTCCCTCTTCCCAGCCTTCCCTCCCTCAATGTCACCTTCCCTTTCCCCTCCCTCAATGTCACCTTCCCCTTCCCCTCCCTCCCACCTTCCCTCCCTCATCCCACCTTCCCCTTCCCATCCCTCGCTCCCTGAGCGCCCTCCCTCATCCCACCCTCCCTCCCTCATCGACCCATCCCATCAAACCCTCCCTCTCGCTCCCTCCCCATATTCATCTTGTATGTATCACGGTCGAGATGGACCGAGATACACTCGCAATTCAAAATAGGTATCCAGGCTTGCTTCCAATAGCCTGATCGAGTATTAAGCGAGCTCAAGCAAATATGAAACAGGATAAGCGTTGTAATTAGTTCACTAGTATGTCAGTTGATTCGAAACTTCAACAAGACCTGGATACAAATTTTGGATTGCCAGTGAGTGTACCACCACCACCTCTGTTTTTGCTCTCAGTTCTTTCCTTTCCCTTGCTGTGTTTCTTTATACAGTGTTCTCCCCTTCGTTATTATTTGTTTTTAATGCTCTCCTTCCTTATCCACTTTTACTGCATTCTTTCTCTTTCTTCTCCTTCGTCTAGCTCTTTCTTCTCCTTCGTCTATCTCTTTCTTTTTCTTTCCCTTCCTCTATCTCTTTCTTCCTTTATCACCGTCGTTCATATTCTCTTCTTCCCTCCCTATTCTCTTCTTCCCTCCCTATTCTCTTCTTCCCTCCCTATTCTCTTCTTCCCTCCCTATTCTCTTCTTCCCTCCCTATTCTCTTCTTCCCTCCCTATTCTCTTCTTCCCTCCCTATTCACTTCTTCCCGCCTTTCCTATTCACTTCTTCCCTCCTTTCCTATTCACTTCTTCCCTCCTTTCCTATTCACTTCTTCCCTCCCTTCCTATTCACTTCTTCCCTCCCTTCCTATTCACTTCTTCCCTCCCTTCCTATTCACTTCTTCCCTCCTTCCTTTCGCTGTCCCGACTTCCCCTCCCCCCCCTTCCTCTAACTCCTTTCGCCTCCTTCCCTTTTAACTTCTTTCTCATATTATTTTATTGCATATCCGTCCCAGTTCTTTTATCACAACGTTCCCATAATATCTTCCCCTGAACACACACACACACACGTTAAGAAGTAGGACAGGGATAGAGAAGGAGACAACAAGGTGTTATGTATCAAGTGACATGCTGAAGTACCCGAGACAGCCGGTATGAAGGGAGGTGGATACAATAAGACATAGAGGGGTGAGGTCATGGTGATAAAACATAAGAGGGAAGAGGTGAAACTGATAAAACATTGAGGGAAGAGGTCAAAGTGATAAAACATAAGAGGGAAGAAGTGAAACTGATAAACCATTGAGGGAAGAGGTCAAGGTGATAAAACAAAAAAGGGAAGAGGTCAAGGTGATAAAACTTAAGAGGGAAGAGGTCAAAGTGATAAACATAAAGATATAGAGGAGAAAATGATACCAAAGTTGGGATGGTGAGGTAAGGTTCTGCCATGCGTCCTCACTGTAGCATGACAAGTGGTAAAATATCATAGAAAGGTGTGTGTGTTGTGTGTGTTCACTGAGGGGATGTACGACACTTGTGGTCTGTTTCTTCCTCACTGTCCTGCTTCTTCACCCATTTTTTTTTTCAACCAATAATCCTCTTACTCTTCTGTGTTGACCGAGTTTCATCTTTATGTTCCCCAGTTCTTTGTCCTACCACTTGTGCTCCTTTTCCCCTCACACACACACACACACTCTCACACAAGTGTATTACCATGAAGGAGACACCTGCCAGAATACCAGACTGTCCACTTGCATAACCTATTCTATTTTCTTTGTTCCCCTTGTATTCCTCTTTGTATCTTTTCTACCTTTTCTATTTATTTACCATCATTCTGTAGGACAATTTGTGTTCTCCCTCACCCTTACATCCTTCACAGTTATATATCCCTCCTTTCCTTATATTTCCTTCACTGTTCCACCACCTCTCTGATTTATACCTTTGCTACGTTCTCTCTCTTCCTCATATCCGTCACTTATTCCTCCTTTCCTCCTGTTTATTTTTGTCGCTGTCCCACCTCGCTATTCACTTCTCCCTCGACCTACGTTCTTTTTCTACCTCACATTCTTCACCTCTCCTTCCTTTCCTTCTGTTCCCCATCGTCCTACATTAAATCTCTCCCTCACATTCTTCAACTGACCCTCATTTACTTTAGTCCTGTCAGCACGTCCCTCGTCTTATATTAAATCTCTCCCTTACATTTTTCTGTTGACCCTCATTTCCTTCTGCCCCACCCCTCTACCTCCACGTCCCTTGTCCTACATTAAGTGTCGGTTCCACAGTGGTTTGTTTTGGTTTGCAAGCACCATAACGAAAAAATCTGAACTGTGTAAATGACTCATGAGTGAATTATTTGATGATGACTCCACTATGAAACTATCGTAATAATGGAACTACCGGACAGATTTTGTGGATATGGATACTGAGTTTGTTGGATATAATTAAGACTGACAAGTGTGGTTGGGGAAGATCATAACAAACCAAGGTCACTGTGGAATCGGCCCTAAATATCTCCCTCATATTCTTCTACTGATCCTCATTTCCTTCATGCTTGCAGTCCAACTACTCATGTATTACCTTCTTACTTACAGAGGCTTCCAGGCCTAGGGGCAGTCTTCCTTCATGCTCAATTCACAATCAAAATGGTTGTTCTCTCCCTCACACACAGGTGCAATATGAGGGCGACACATGCCGAGAACCCAACCTGGCCTACTTTATCAGCTTCGCCACCGTGTTTTACCTGATCGCCGCTGTGAGTCTGGCGCAGCTGGTGGTATGCGTGAAGGCCGAGTACAGCAAGCAAAAGACCCCCTCGCTGCGAAGGGCCTGCCGAGTCACCACACAAAAGATGCTCTATGTCATCACCTTCGTCGCCGCCACCCTCAGAGGGGCTTACTTCTCATCTCCGGTATGTATGTGTGTGTGTGTGTTTGTTGATTTGATTACCCTGTATTAAATATTATTTCTCTAATCTGATTTGGTCTAATTATTATTTTTTTACGTGGTATCTTACGCACTTGTACTGGCTTTGTTGTTTACATTTAGAATGAGAGTGGGTTTAGTAAGTGACGCAACAGTGTATATGGAAAGAGAGATATAGTTAGCTAGTGTATTTGTGTATTTGTGTGTGTGTGTGTTCCACAGAATTTATGAATATACGTTGATTTGTTCCTCCCTTCTATTTTACCCTCTTATTGGCTTGATGGGAGTGAGTGAGTGAGTGAGTTAACCAGTCACTCAAGGCAATGGGACAAAACAACCACCACAACCCACCACCAAGGCCAGTGTGGTTGGTTGATTGGTTAGGCTAGTTGTGATAAATGTGTTGGTTGGATGAATGGGTTGGATGTGTTGATTGGTGGGTTGGTTGGATGTGTTGTATGATTGGTGGGTTGGTTGATTTGTGTGGATTAGTGGGTTGGTTGTTGTTGGTTGGGTGGTTGGATGTGTTGTATGATTGGTGGGTTGATTGGTTGGATGTGTTGTATGATTGGTGGGTTGGTTGGATGTGTTGTATGATTGGTTGGTTGTTGTTGGGTGGTTGATGTGTTGATTGGTGGGTAGGGTGGTTGGATGTGTTGTATGATTGGTGTGTTGGTTGGATGAATGGGTTGGTTGGTTGATTGATTTGTGTGATGGTCGAATGATTGGTTGCTTGGGTTAGTTAGTTGGATAATTAGGGTAGTTCTGTTGCTGCTGCTGCGTTGTGTGTGTGTGTGTGTGTGTGTGTGTGTGTGTGTCGCATCATCATAATATGTAATAGCCCACTATATAAGATTACTCCACTCTGGGGAACAACAACAACAACAACAACAACTCCAGGGTCTTACCAATAAAAATGTAGATGAGTGTAGTCTGCGTCGTCACATCAAAAAGTTCGTATCTTGGAACACACATTTACTATATAGCTACTGGGGATTTCCTGTTGCGTATTTCCATTCCATTTTTCCTCTTGAACTTGTGGAAAATGTACCGGTTCTCTCATTTAGCAACTAAGGATTTCCTGTTACGTATTTCATTCTATTTTGCTACTGGGATTTCCTGTTGCGTATTACACTCCATTTTTCCTCTTGAACTTGTGGAAAATGTACCGGTCCCCTCATTTTGCTACTGGGGTTTTCCTGTTACGTAATACATTCTATTTATTATTTTTTAAAGGGGAATAATCAGGTTGTGGGCAAATTGGAGGAAATGTAGCCCTCCAACTATGTCAGAAAACGCATCCTTCTAGTATCATATGGAGGGATTCTTCTGTTTCCTGGCCTAGTTTGGAGGAATCATTTATCTCTTAATTCACACAGCAATTTACTTCCCTTAATTAAGGGACCCCCGTGATGTAGTAAGAAAATTGGAGGTTAGTGAGTCCTTCAAACATTGCCACGAAACCACCCGTATGAAAGGAGCTTGTTTCGTGGCATAGTCAGGAGGAATCAGAAGCCACCGGGTCTCATAAACGATCAGAGAGGGGCCTTAAGGGGGAAGTTTTGTTTTGGTAATTCTGGAGCAACTGAATCCTCCAAACTATTCCAAGCAAACAGAACACCATTTTTTTTTGCTCTTCTGGTCCTGTTTCCTGGCATACTTTGGAGGAATCATGGCACTTCAATGTACCAAAAAAGAATTACCACCTTTAAACTGGGGAAAATTCATCCGGTTCCCTCATTTAGCAACTGGGTGTTTCATGTTACCTATTACATTCCAAGTTCATACTTAAACTGGGGAGAATGTTTGGGGTTGCCTTATTTAGCAAGTGGGGGTTTTCTTTTTATATTTCTTTCCATTTTTTTCCTCTTGAACTTGTGGCAAATGTACCGGTTTCCTTAAGGGGGTAATTCACTTTTGTTACATTGGAGTGCCATGATTCCTCCAAAGTATGCCTGGATACTGGACCAAATGAACAAAAATAATGGAGTTCTGTTGCACGGAATAGTTTGGAGGAATCGGTTGCTCCAGATTTACCAAAAACTGCACTTCCACCTTAATTAGCAAATGGTGGTTTCTTCCTATAGGTATTAGGCTACATCCCATTTTTTTTTTTTTTTTAATCATGGAAGTCACGTGTATGTATGTATGTGTGTAAGTGAAAACATCCCCCATCAGGGTCATTGAGGAGAGAACTGAATTCAGGGAACACAAAGGAAGAATATATTTTGTCATTCTATTTAAGTCAGATGTGAGACTGAATCCATTAAGGGGATATTAGAGGGCTGTTGATTCCTCCAAACTAGGCCAGGAGAAACCACTGACAATATTGGGATACGAAAGAGGAAATGTATACACGAAATATTATAATACAGAGTTGAGTGCATGAAAATTACTGTACCGTAGATTATCATTATACTTCATGCCAGTGACTAAACAGTGAAAGACGAGAACTTCCGCGTTAACCACGTCACTTAATGGTCGTGTAATGTTGTTGGTGACTGACTGTCTGCCTCGGGACATTTGTTGTTGTTGAGTCCTCTCACGTGTTTGTTGTTGTTGTGTCCTCTCACGTGTTTGTTGTTTTGATCTTGTATTGTTATTTTGCTCTTGTATTGTTATTCATCATTGTTTTGGTACTGTGGTTATATATATTTGTAGCTGCGTCTTCCGTCAAAAGCGCAACAAGCGAAGGACGAAGTTACATATACCGTACAGTAAATTCATGTTGTTGTCCGTACTTAGTGTAAATTGCATTATCACCTACAGACGTAACCGGAAGGCACCCTCGTCTCGGTTGGTTTACGTAGCGAAAGTGTTGTTGATTTTTGTTGTTGTTATTGTGTGTTTGGTAAGATGGTGTGTAATGCCAAATCATGGGTGTGAAGTGTGGTGCATGGAGGCTGTGCTTGTGGGGAGAGTCATTGCTTGGTTGGTGTGAGGTGTGATAATGGTGTTGTCGTATACGTGTGTTGTTTATCATCGATCCCTCGAAACCGTCTCAGTGTCCCTGGTTCTGTCTTATTACCCACAGCACCTTACTTTCCTTGGCATCGTTTATGGAAGGTCATATTTTTTGTGGTTCCTTCATACCCTGCACACCTTGCTTTCCTTGGCATCATATAGGGGTGGGGGTCATAAGGTGGTTGTGGTGTCGTACGTGTGTTGTCATATAAAATCCCTAGAATCTCTCGGTGTCCCTGGTTTTGTCTTACCCTTAGCACCTTACTTTCCTTGGCATCGTTTATGGAAGGTCATATTTTTTTGGGGGTAGTTGAATTGGATGGCTGATGATTTCTCCTCCAATCCTTTTATGTCGGGAAGCAGACTCCTTTAGTATACATACGGGTAGGGTATATGTTTTGAAGAATAGTTTGGGGGAATCAATAACCCTTAAAATTGCCGAGAAGAGACAAGCTCCTAAAATTCTTCCGTCCTTGCTTGACCTTCTCGGTTCCTGGTCCATTCTCACTTTCTCCCACCCCTTCACACACACACACACACACACACACACACACACACCACACACACACACACACACATTCACAGAGGTTCCTTATCTCAACTTGGTACTTTTTTACCGTCTACCTTCCCGTACCTTCCCTTTCACTTTCTGTCCCTGTCTCAACCACATCCACCTTCCTTTCTACCAGCCATTATCTGTGTCATCTCCCGCAGTCTCCTCTCCTTCACATCACTCTCTCATTACCCCTAATATACGTACAGTAGATCTTGTCCCTTGCCCTAACTTAACATAACACAACAACTGGAATATATTTCTACACTAGCTCCCCCTATAAAAATAATAGTGATAATACACACAACACATGCCTTCCATTTTCTCTGACTAATACCAGACGAATGTTTTTGTATGAGGGTAGCGGTCCTGACATTCAGTAGTCACGTAGTTATTCAAGTGAACCCATAAACAATATCGGTTTAAAATGTCACATGAAAACTCCAGGTCGTCCAAGAGGTACAGGTGTGTGTTTTTAGGGAGATGCTCTTGTCAGGAGCTGAAGGAGCTTGAGGAGCTGAAGGTATTCTTACTTACACACACACACACACCGAGTATTGGTGTATAAAATGACATCGTGTTGTTGTATCTGACACACACACACACACACACACCACACACACACACACACACAGTATTGGTGTATAAAATGACATCGTGTTGTTGCATCTGAGACACACACACACACAGCAAAATATAGATATATTAAGTGACGTTATGTTGTTGCATCTGAGACACACACACACACACAGTCACCGAGTATTGATGTATTAAATTACTTTGCGTTGTTGCATCTCTCTCTCTCTCTCTCTCTCTCTCTCTCTCTCTCTCTCTCTCTCTCTCTCTCTCTCTCTCTCTCTCTCTCTCTCACCGATGTATTAAATGATCTAATGTTGTTGTCTTTTCTCTCCCTTTGACAGGCCAACGCTGACCTGATGTTGGCCCCTACCTTCATGAGCGCCTTCTACCCTATCATCCTCAGTGGTGGATCCCTCATCGTCTGTTTCTGGGCTGAGGTAAGTGTTGATAATGATATTTTTTGGTGATGGAGAGGATTACGATGTTTCTGATACGTATACGGTAAACGTGATGATGATGATGATGATGTTATTTGGTGAGGTAAATATTGATGTTTTTAGTGATGGGGATGGTAAAAGTGTTGATGTTTTTTATACGTATGGTAAAAGTGATATACGTATGGAAAAGTGGTGATGATGATGATATTAAATGTGGTAAATAATGATGTTTTTGATACGGATGGTAAAAAAAATTATGTTATTTTGGATAGGGATGTTAAAAGTGTTGATGATGATATTAATAGGTATAGCTAATATAGATGATGATAATGATGTTGTTGGGAGGTTGGTGATGAAGTTGATGTTGATAGAAGTAATGAAAATATGGTGAAAAGCAAGTTCGTATTGATGATGATGGTGATGATAATTTGCAAGGTAATAATAATAATGCATTGTGATGATGATTGATGATGATAGCCAATTTAAAATAATAATAATGATGATGATGACGAAAAGGAGGGTAATAATTCTGATGTAATTGATGGACGGAAGGAAGATGATTATTAAGAACAAGTGGTCAGTGATAATGAGTCTCTCTTTCTCTCTCTCTCTCTCTGACAACATTATTCATTATTATTATTTCTCATTTTTTTGCTTACTTACCTTTCTCAAGTAATAATCTCTCTCTCTCTCTCTCTCGATATAGTGAGTTGATAATGGTGGTGGATAATGTATATATATATAATAGATATTTCAGATGATGATAATATTACAGTGTCATGTTCCCAATGTTTATATTAATAGTGGTTGTAATGATGGAGTTATTGTATGATGATGATTGAACCTTGATTTGGGTGAATGAATGAATGAATGGAGAGAGAGAGAGAGAGAGAGAGAGAGAGAGAGAGAGAGAGAGAGAGAGAGAGAGACTCAGAAACATTATTTGAGAGGAGTAGGTAAGAAAAATAATTGGAAGTGAGAGAGTGAGTGAGATGGATATAGTAAACAAAATGCGAGAATAGAAAGTTAGGGAACAGAATTACATTAAATTAAAAACACAAATGAAAGAAAAAGTGTGAAAATAGAAAGTAAAGTCGGGAATGAGTTAGGTTAAAGAAAAGCAAATTTAAAAGTGAGGATAGAAATTTAAGTATGAGAGAGAGAGAGAGAGAGAGAGAGAGAGAGAGAGAGAGAGAGAGAAATTAAATAATCTGGCAAAAAATAAATGTATCTATATACCAGAGAGAGAGAGAGAGAGAGAGAGAGAGAGAGAGAGAGAGCCTAAGCCTACAAGTCACATGGCACGACTA